>JBBDGP010004835.1:0-58074 GCA_037952835.1 Lithobates septentrionalis | reverse complement strand
CTCTGTACAGAGACTGATGTGACTGTGGGGGAGGGGACATTAGAGTGTAAGCTCCTTTGTACAGAGACTGATGTGACTGTGGGGGAGGGGACATTAGAGTGTAAGCTCCTCTGGTGAATAGACTGATGTGAGTGTGGGGGAGGGGACATTAGAGTGTAAGCTCCTCTGGTGAATAGACTGATGTGACTGGCTCATTGTTCTCAGTAATGTGTTAAAAGATTTTTAGCACTTCAAGTTTGGCAAACTAGCACTCCAATGGTAGCCAGGCCATGCTGAGACTTGTAGTTCTCCAGCTGTTGGGGTCGGTTGGCCAGTCTTGGTCTCTTTCTAGCCCACCACATTGTTTGCCATCCATGAAAACTCGATGTTATTTCTGGAGATTCCTCGTATTTGGGGTTTTGACCTTTCGTTCTTCGGTCTTGGACAATTAAACCTCTCTTTCCGTCCGGTCTGGGCTGTAGCCCCATCTTGTGTGGGAGTGTGTGTCTGCATCTCGCCGATGACTGTAACATTCGTCTAGTTCACATGGCGAGCAGATGACACAGCACCATGGGTGGTCCAGATGGGTGAGGGAAGACAGCGGAGGGGGGGTTGATATTAGGCCCCTTGTAATTACTAAATTTCCTCCAATACAAACTTCTTCATGTCTATGGCGGTGAGAGGGGAAGCCATTGAGCGGTTCCTGGTCTCCGGCGGTACATCTGGCCGCCTTTGGTGCCGTTTCAATATTTCAAGGTGACTTCAGTTGTCGTAGAACTCCTCAGTTATCCAGCCAGCTGCCAAAAACAGAGTTTCTTAAGTATAAAATTCCAGCGCGACCAGTAAACTCTCATTCAGTTTCCGGTATCATTCCAGTTCATTCCATAAATTCAGGGACACGTTCCTCACTCATTAGAACTAAAGAAGTGGCTTGGAGAAGCTAAGAAACGTCTTCAACGTTACAGGATGAGTCCAGAATGAGTCCAGAATGAGTCCAGATTACTATTAGACTATGACCTGGATCAACGAGGACCTTCACAGAGATGACCTCTCCAGGCTTTAACCCATCCCTAGTGATAGCATTAGTGTGATGGCCGGGTGATCAATGACTCAAGGGATAGTGCCTTTGGCCTTGCTGACCTCCTGGATATGGGGTATCCTACTAGGTACAAAAAAGATAAGAAGAAGAGGGCGCACCGGCCTTGTGCATTATCCCCAGATGATTTATTAATAAAAAAACAATAAGATACTACTCACAAACATGTGATGAATAAAAGCTTGTAGAAACCACTCAGATGTGGCAATCAGTCCTAAAACAGACAGTCTCCAGGAAACAGAGGGGAGGAGCTCAGAACCGCTGCTGGCTGGCGCGTTTTGAAGGAGCAGAAGCTCTGAGGAAGAAGGTACTCCTTCGAAACGCGTCAGTCAGCAGCGGTTCTGAGCTCCTCCCCTCTTTTTCCTGGAGACTGTCTGTCTTAGAACTGATTGCCACATCTGAGTGGTTTCTACAAGCTTTTATTAATCACATGTTTTATGAGTAGTATTTTATTAATAAATCATCTCAGGATAATACACAAGGCCGGTGCGTCCTCTCCTTCTTCTTATATTTTTAACCAATCCCTGCCTGATCTAAACTGGAAAAAAAAGAACAGTTTTGGCTTTAGATTTACATTAATGTTCATTTTAATTTTAGCTCCAGGAGAGGAATGAGTCTCAGAGTGTAAAACTAGAGGACTGAGTACCTGGGTTGCTGCAGCAGAGGACTGGGCCGGGGGGGGTGGGGGGGGGGGGGGGGGGCGGCAACTGCCCCCGGGCCGCTCTGATACCCCATAAAAAGGCTGCACCGCTTGCCTAAAGGCTCCCTGACGAAGAGGAGTAAAAAGCTCCCAATCACATATATATATGTACTTGATCCATCTCTTCCGGGTAGGGGGCGTGCATGCACCCCCGCCAGTGGCTCGCTTCCACTGTGATTACACACAACAAAAGCCGATCGGCGGGTGCACGGTACCCGATGTCCTCCACCACCCGCCGATCGCCAGGCTATAAGTTGCTGATTTCCACCATTACTAGTAAAAAAAATTATTACAAAACAATTACAAGATTCCCCCAGTTTATAGACACTATAACTTTTGCGCAAACTAATCAATATACACTTATTGCGATTTTTTTTTTACCTAAACATGTAGAAGAATACATATTGTTATAAATTGATGAAGAAATTTGATATTTTTAATTTTTTTTAAATTGATGTTTTATAGCAGAAAGTAAAAAATATAGTTTTTTTTTTTTTGTTCAAAATTGTCGCTCTTCTTTTGTTTATAGCGCAAAAAATTAAAAACCGCAGAGATGATCAAATACCATCAGAAAATCTCTATTTGTGGGAAAAAAGGGCATCAATTTTATTTGTGTACAGCGTAGCACGACCGCGCAATTGTCAGTTAAAGCGACGCAGTGCCAAATCTCAAGACATGGCCTGGTCATGGGGGGGGGGGGGGGGGTAGATCTTCCGGAGGGCGAGGGGTTAATAATTAAAATACATATTCCAATATAGTCACGAAGGGAAAACGGCGTAAAAAGCATGACAATGTCAATCCACCATCAAACGCATGCTTACGCGTTTCTATGCCCTCGGAGCTGAGCTCTGCCCCCTGTTGGTGGTGGATTGACATTGTCTTTTGGGAGTATATTGCAATATGTGTTTTATTATTGAAGAGTCTCACAGTAACGCCCTTTTCTGGTGCTCCTCCTTCTTACGCTTTTCTTCTAGGAGGGAATGGCGGCCAGACACCTCCAGGGCCGGCTTTTCCCAGCAATTTTCTGGAATGATCCAATATGGCCAGTGGCTGTTGGCTGGGAGTATCTGACCCGCGGGCACCATCACCCAGTCCGGCCACCGACCACCCGTGGGAACTTTTCTGTGTCAGGATGGCGGTGATCTTTAGAGTTTGATATCAAAGTAGCAAAGCCTACCATAAAAAAAAGTATTTTTAATTCAAAAATTCCTTCATTATAAGCTCAAAAAACAAATCCGTTTGAATCTGTCAGTGCGCCAGATGATGGCACAAAAGTTATTAAAAAGTTTTGGTATCAAAGGCTTTGCTGCTAAATATTACCTTAGCGCCAACATTTGCGATTACGTTTCTTCGATCTGCGGGGTCCTTCGCTTTATAGCGGGAACGCGGCGTGTTTACTACGTGTGTAATCTGTCAGTCCCGCGCACGGTCCCCCCCCCACCCCCGACAGGTGCCCTCCTGTAACTTAAACTTGTCACCGGCCTGATTTTGGGAAGAAGCGGTTCACCTCTAGCGGCTCTTCTTCCTCCCTGTCCTCCTCCCATCTTCCTAGGCTTCTGGCTGTTTGAAGTTGGTCTCCTCGGTCCCCCTGCCTCCTCTTTTCATGTCTGTTCTCTGGGTTAATTAGGGAGTTGAAATTCCTCAGCCTCTCTCAATGGGCTTTGAAGCCCCAGATGGACCCGCGCTGCTTCAAATTAGCACTAATGACGAGAAACTTTCTTTCTTCCTCACAAAGTTCGCAAAGCGGAGGACTGAATACCCGGGTGATGCGGTTCCCATAGTCCTGACAGTTCATTATGACAAGACACGTTTTAACCCGCTTCCTGCCGGAGAGATTGTGAGGTCCCGTCGCCCGCGGCCGCAGAAAAACTTTTCATAGTAGGACCCCAGAGAGCTTCAGGGATCAACAATTCCTTACTGCGAGTTATCAATCGGCTGCTTGCCCGTGCTTGTTCTGATTACCCAGAATCCTCTTGGGTGGTGCTACCAATAAGGCCCAATGGTTGTGTGCAAAAGCATGCTGGGCTTTCTGGTTCCTTGCGCTTGATGTAGTAATAGATGTAGAGAAGGAAAAGTATCCCATATGCCGCACATCGCTGCAAGTCCCAATATAAATGAATACGTGGCAGTCTCAGCCAGGGCTCCAACCAGGCAATGCCCCCAACGCGTTTCGCTATGCCCCCAGGAGCTTAATCATGGGGAACAATAGATACAGAGAAACTGTACATATGTTAACACTTGTTTCTTCTGATTTCTTCTCTAGCCGGGAGCCGAGTTAGCCAGGAGCTCCGGTACACGAAGGAAAAGCTGGGCGAAGAATCGGTCTACACGTCTCAAATGCTGATCCAGACTACGAAGAAGGAAGGGGAGAACGTACTGACTCAGGAAGCCATGATGATCCACCTGAACGCCGCCCTGGCCGCCAGCAAAGTGCAGGTCTCCATGTATGGAAAGTAAGTAAGCCAGTTTGGAGGGTTGGTGGGATTTTGGGGTTTTAGCGGACACACATATGTTTTGATATCAGTGGTAGATGTTCCTCGATTCGGGTTCCTCCATTAAAGGGTAACTCCACTTTCATGGGGAAAATATAGAAATATATATATAAAATTCAATATGGCAGCTTGGAGGTGCTATGTGTACCATTGGTGTATGGACCGCCCACAGAAAAGTCATTACCTCCCTTGTGTGATTGGCTCACTGATTTCCCCAGAAGTCTACACTAAGATACAAGTTAGATTTTAGGCATTCCCTGCAACAACGGTTTCAGTTTTGGCACTCCCAAAAGGTTAAATACTACGCCTGAAGAGGTGCAGACCCTGCAGCTTTTCTCATTTGAGAGTTGAACCAGGCCCTTCCGTTCCAAAAACCCCAGACCCCTCCCATTCATAAATCCCAGACCCCTCCCATTTGCAAACCTCAGACCCTTCCATTCTTAAACTCCTTCCATTGACAAACTCCAGACCCCTCCCATTCACCAACCTCAGACCCCTCCTATTCTCAAACCTCAGACCCTTCCCATTCAGAATCAGTCTGCAGAAGACATGTTGAAATAGCTATTTCTTCAGTGCAAGCAAAGGGAGAAATCTGCAACAAAATGTGTTACAATCCCTGCAATGTACATAGATCACCTAGAAGGGGAGGGTTTTTTTTAAAAGTGGAGTTACACTTTAACGTGGCTCTTCTAAACATGGCACCCTCTTCTACAACACTACTCTAAAGGATCTCAGATGCTTCACAACTTCTTGGGTTGGGACAGAAGTATCTCAGTCTGCCAGGAACGTCATCTATATATCTTTGTCTTGCAGGTCGTGGGATCTGAACAAGATTTGCTACAAGTCTGGTGTGCCGATTATAGAGAACGGGATGATTGAGCGGGTGAGTGGACGGGATGCTCCTCTTTTATATACCCAGGAACCTCACTGGCTGGTTAGCTATTATGGTGTTCTTCATAACAATGTCCAAATGTACCGATTTCTTACCCAGAATTTGGGCCATTTTTAGAGCTTTAGCTGGAATTTTCGGTTCATACAGGTTATTTTTTTATCCCTCTGTAGAAAGTTTGGAGGATAAGTGTTCTTTATTGGCTAACCTAACCTAGAAGCAAGCTTTCGCAATGCATTTGTTTCTTGGTCAGGTTTATGAGATTATAAAATGTAAATACATGAAGCCTGATGAAGAAACCTTTGAAAGCTTGCATGGCGAGTATTTTGGAGATCTCATTTTTTTGGAGGACGAGGAGACTCTTCAGACTCTACTGTTAGTATATACAGAACCTTATTTTGGCTTCTGCGGTGGACAGGGCTGACTGCTGCCATGCAGTACAGGGGTCCAGGGCTATTAAACCATAAAGAGGGGATGCATTCCTGCATTTGGTCTCTCGCTGGTTTTCTCCTCGGTGGGTGCTGTGGACAGTGACTGGCATGGTTGCTTTCTGTGGAAGGTTGTCAGGGGGATGTGATCAGGGGCAATCATCCTTTCTTTCACACAGTGTTGAAAGGAGAGGCTGTTGGTTCACAGCAATCACATAGTACAGAGCCATTCTGATTGGCTCTGTACATTTTGCCTGTGCCTGCATCTAGTGACGTTCGCAGACAGTGGGAGCACGCATGGTGCACGTGACCTCTCTTTAACACCTGTTAGAATAAAAGGTGCCTGCACCAGCTGATTGCCTACAAAGGGGAGGGGCTTCAGTCAGCCATTAAAAGGAATCACTTACACTCCAAACTTTCTGCATTAAACGATGGCTAACACAGTCCAATGCTCTACTAATGACATCTCACATCTCACAGTTCTGGTAAATATATTGGGTTTAATTGTCTGTATTCATGGTGTTTCCAACAGATGATCGAAAAACTGTTCCCTTGTGTGATCGTCACCCCACTGGACTGCTTCTGGGAAGGGTCACAACTACAAGGAGGCTCCGCCTACTTACCGTAAGTAAACCCGCGTCCTTCTCTGTTTACATCTGTGCGCATGTACGGTATCCTATGATCAAAGCACCATGTTCACCATTGGAATGGTAGTAGACCATGTATTGTGTGTTGAGACAGCCAACCACTTGGGTTCAACAAGGATCTGAAACACATTGGACTTCTTCTGTTGCACCCCAGATATCGATGGCACCCAAAATAACCCCCACCTCATGTCTCGCCCTTCAGCCGCCTTATCCAACCTAATGTCAGTTTGTCATCCATTCACTGGGAATGGTTTTGGTCTCCTCGCCAAACACCCATTGGACTTTTTTTGTTGCACCCCCAGATATTGATGGCACCCACAATTTCCCCCTCCCCATGTCTCGGATCGCGCCCTTCAGCTACCTTGTCCAACCTAATGTCAGTTTGTCAGCCATTCACTGGGAACAGTTTTGGTCTCCTCGCCAAGGACTGGTTGGATTTTCTCTGTTGCACCCCCAGATATCATTGGGGCCTAGAACCCCCACCCTGTCCCAGATCTCGCCCTTCAGCCTCCTTGCCCGAGCCAATGTCAGTTAGTTAGTTAGCCATTCACTGGGAGCGGTTTTGGTCTCGTCGCCAAAGACCAGTTGAACTTCTTCTATTGCACCCCAGATATTGTTGGCGTCCCCCTTATCTCAGATTCTGCCCTTCAGCCAGCTTGACCAATCTAACGTCACCTTCTACCTTCCCGGCCACTCTGCCTCCTTCTCCCTCCTGCCAATTATGTGTCTATTAAGGCTGCAGGACTGCGGAGAAGAGTGGAGGTTTTTTTTTTTTTTTTGACGAGGGGAGGGTAAGTGGAAGGGGGGGGGGGAGGGAAGAGAAGATGGAAGCTGGGACAAAAGCCTCCATTCTTTCTGTTTACAAGTGTGTTTATCTATATGGGGCCCAGGCCGAGCTGCTGCTTTGTCAGCAAATGGTAACACAGTGTATTCTCATGCTAATGATCCAGTAAATAGCAGGCAGTTGCTAAACAAATTGAAATGCTGCCATTATTCAGAGTCCGGCTGGAATAAAGAACGAGGCAGAGAGAGAGAGAGAGATGGGGGGGGGGGGGGGGGTACTGCAAGAAGGAGAGAGGGGACGCTGCGCTGACCACTGCGTCAGTTCTATGGGTTCCCACCCCGTCCCCATCAATAATACAATACTAAGGGACACTTTTTTTTTTTAATGCCAAAAAGTAAAATTCAGTCCTTAATGACCTCTAATTTATTCTGTTTTTGGGATTTCATGAGGTGCAAACTCCAAGTCCTCCTACCAACAAGGTACTACAAGTCCCAAGCCTGCTTAGACTTGTAGTCCAACAGCAAAGGGGCTCTTGCCCCGAAGGGAATTTAAAAATGGTGGCAGTAGGCCTGGCGACTTGTAATTTATTTATTTTTTTCCTGGGGGTCGCTCTGTTCCCCTTCTTCCGCTTCAGTTCAGCCCTGGGGATCTCTCCCTCTTTTTTTTTTATAAGCGAGAGGCAGAGAGAGTGAAGCCGCTCAACAAAGGAGCAGCAATGTGTGCAATAAACAAAAGAGGCGAGTTGGCTTCAGTGAAGCAAGAAAGGGCAGATAAAGGGGCTTCACTGTGGAAGCAGCCGCTTGGTATGTGGGAATCCTGCGAGAAGCGGGGCCTTGTTTTTCTAGCCAGTTTTAATGAATTATGGCACTGCCCCCTCCCTCGCCCGGCAAAATGTGTGTGTGTGCGCGTGCTTGTGTGTCCCCTTTTCTCTTGACATTATGTCCCTCTCGCAGAGATCCAATTCTCCCGTCGGCTTCGGACCCGGGGACCGCCGTTCCCCTGAATTTTCTGCTGTTTTGCACCTTGTACTGGGGGGGGGGGGGGGGGGGATGTTTTGGATGATGAGTAAGCTTGGTGAATGAGGGACCCCCGCCTCTTGGTGCACATGTTACCTCTCTTTCTCCTCTGCGGACCTCCTTCCCCCTCCCGTCTCCCCCCTCGTTCACCTCTTTTTATCAGGGGGCTTGAGAAAACACAGAACCTTCTCCTGAGGGGTCATCACATCTTTTGGAGGAGAAGAAATGGGAATTTCTCAGCTTCCAAAGAAGGGGGACGCAGAGACCCGTACTCTCTCTAAGCCGGTTGTTTGGGGGGCCCAAAAATGGGCACTGGAGCCCCCTTTTCATGAGGGAAGATTGTATTACACAGTTTAACCCATTCAGGGCTAGGAGGAAGGTTCACTCGTCGTGGGGCTGCTGGATCCATAGATGAAGGAGGCCACATTGCCCTGGACTACAGCCTCTCCTTATACCTTGTACAGCACCACATTTAATGGTGGCGCTATGCCATTGGTCCACCATATCTAGACTTCACTCGTCACACTTACTTGATATGAACTAAACAGGATGCTTCATACTTAAGATTTAGAACAGGTGTCCCTCTCGAAAGATTTCCCCTCAATACCTCTTCTGGTGACAACTCAGAATTTCGGAATTTTCCCGTCACATTGAGTCTCAGGGTTCGAGTTTGAAAGGTGCATTGTGCTCTTTAAAATGTATTTTAATACATTTATTCGGAGAGATTTCACTCTAATACATTTTTATTGGGAGTTTTACAATTTACAAAGACAGTAAGAAGCCTTGGTGTTGGCCAAGGCTAAAGCTAGAGACCTGGAACAAGAATACCCAAAAGGTCACATTATGGCCACATTGGTTTTATCATCTACAGATGGGACATGTTTACCTGTTATTGGGGCAAGTCATTGCTGGGGGGGCAGTAGGGTGTGAGTCTGAGGACAAGGAAGAAAGTGGAGGTATGGAGGAGGAGAAGAAAGGGGCAGATCAGGAATGAGGGGGTAGAACCTCGGGGGTGGGGAACCCCCATAAATCCATGAAACATCCAAGAGGAGGTGATAAATAGTCAATGGAGAGCAATGAAAATCATAAGATAGGCAGTTATCCATGGCCCCAAACTTTCATAGAGTTCCCCAGTATGGCCGCCATTTTTATTTTATTTCAGAGTTATTCAGAGAGATTTATGTAGACAAGTCTTCTGTCACAATTGGAATATTTGTTTCCTAAATTCAGATTTTAGATGATGTTCTCACAAACACAGCCACGTGTGGACAATGATTCTTTTATAAATTGGAAGTTTCCATAACTTGTTAGAATGCTACTTGGGGGGGGGGGGGGGGGGGATAATCTTCGTACCCACCACTGATTTCTTGTCCAGTAAGCCCTAAAAAAAATGCTAATTGTTCATTTGTAGCCCAAAATGGCGGCTAATGCAAAGCAATACAATATTGTGTTCGATACAAATGTATCATTGATTGGCTTGGGTGTACTACTCCTTTAATTGATGGCCGGTAGCCTGGTGGGATGTTCCCATGTGGACAGTCCGGCATCAGATCCGTAGGAATCCCCTTTCCCTCCCGATAATGTCTTATTCTCAGGCATCCGAGCGCCCCCACGCTCTCGCATTCCCCTATTACCCAGAGTGCCTTGCGGGCTCCCCACTCTATCAAGATGTTACGGAGTCGCTGTTAATTGGCCTGACTTGCGCTGCGCGCTGAAGTAATGGCAGCACACAGCTTTGTTCCTCTGTGTAACAGGATAATACATGCTCTTTTTCTCGGGCATCTGGCACGCCCTCGCTGGTTAAGGGGGGATCCGGCCCCCGGGAGCAAACTCCCATCCTGCGAGGTGAAGGGGAGCGAGCGACAAGCCGCATTTCAATAACAAAGAGAGATTTAATATCAAATTTTTTTTTTACTTCCTTCACCTCAACTTCCCTCTAAGTGCTTAAAGTGGAATGTAAACAGTCTGCGTGTCAGTGCCGGCCCCGCCTCCGAGATCTGCCGGTCCTGGGTTCAGGGCAACCAATCCCTTAAAGGTTATATATATCTTCATTGGGAATTTCAACAGTAATATGGCACCAACATAGACCAGAGCATAAGACACTTTCAGATCTCTGTACCAGAGGAGCTTACACTCTAATGTCCCCTCCCCCCACAGTCACATCAGTCTCTATACAAGAGGAGCTTACACTCTAATGTCCCCTCCCCCACAGTCACATCAGTCTCTGTACAGAGGAGCTTACACTCTAATGTCCCCTCCCCCCACAGTCACATCAGTCTCTATACAGAGGAGCTTACACTCTAATGTCCCCTCCCCACAGTCACATCAGTCTCTGTACAGAGGAGCTTACACTCTAATGTCCCCTCCCCCCACAGTCACATCAGTCTCTGTACAGAGGAGCTTACACTCTATGTCCCCTCCCCCACAGTCACATCAGTCTCTATACAGAGGAGCTTACACTCTAATGTCCCCTCCCCCCCACAGTCACATCAGTCTCTATACAGAGGAGCTTACACTCTAATGTCCCCTCCCCCACAGTCACATCAGTCTCTATACAGAGGAGCTTACACTCTAATGTCCCCTCCCCCACAGTCATATCAGTCTCTGTACAGAGGAGCTTACACTCTAATGTCCCCTCCCCCACAGTCACATCAGTCTCTGTACAGAGGAGCTTACACTCTAATGTCCCCCCCCCCCACAGTCACATCAGTCTCTGCACCAGAGGAGCTTACACTCTAATGTCCCCTCTCCCCACAGTCACATCAGTCTCTATACAGAGGAGCTTACACTCTAATGTCCCCTCCCCCACAGTCACATCAGTCTCTATACAGAGGAGCTTACACTCTAATGTCCCCTCCCCCCACAGTCACATCTGTCTCTGTACAGAGGAGCTTACACTCTAATGTCCCCTCCCCCCACAGTCACATCAGTCTCTATACAGAGGAGCTTACACTCTAATGTCCCCTCCCCCACAGTCACATCAGTCTCTATACAGAGGAGCTTACACTCTAATGTCCCCTCCCCCCACAGTCACATCCGTCTCTGTACAGAGGAGCTTACACTCTAATGTCCCCTCCCCCACAGTCACATCAGTCTCTATACAGAGGAGCTTACACTCTAATGTCCCCTCCCCCCACAGTCACATCAGTCTCTGTACAGAGGAGCTTACACTCTAATGTCCTCTCCCCCACAGTCACATCAGTCTCTATACAGAGGAGCTTACACTCTAATGTCCCCTCCCCCACAGTCACATCAGTGTCTATACAGAGGAGCTTACACTCTAATGTCCCCTCCCCCCACAGTCACATCAGTCTCTGTACAGAGGAGCTTACACTCTAATGTCCCCTCCCCCCACAGTCACATCAGTCTCTATACAGGAGGAGCTTACACTCTAATGTCCCCTCCCCCCACAGTCACATCAGTCTCTGTACAGAGGAGCTTACACTCTAATGTCCCCTCCCCCACAGTCACATCAGTCTCTGTACAGAGGAGCTTACACTCTAATGTCCCCTCCCCCACAGTCACATGACTCTGATATCTTTTCTCAGGGGAAGGCGGGACATTCAATGGACAAACTTGGACCCGATGCAGCTGATGGAGGAACTCGGACAGTTCACCAGTCTGGACGGCTTCAAAGAAATGCTGGACAAGGCGGAAGTGGGACAGGCGTACATGGAACGTCCGTGTCTGGACCCCACCGACTCCGAGTGCCCGGACAGCGCCCCCAACAAGAAGTCACAAAAGGTCAGTCCATTGAAATGATGGGGGGAGGGGGGGGTGGATAAGGGGACCCCCAGGAACTGACAGTCCCACCGTCCCGGGACAAGAATAGTTAGTACTCAAAGTCGTCCTGAATTATTACACCTTTTACCGCCCCCTCCTGGTGAAGCCCCGAGGCTGCCGCCTCTCCTGCCTACCCCTCGGTCCCACCGCGCCAGGAAGAGCCAGTCCCGGTAGGACCCCAATATCTGGGGACCTTTTGGGTTTCTTTACTTATTCAATTTATTATAATCCCCATTTCTAAACGAATTCTTCTCTTCCAGAGTCCGGATATCGTCACCACTCTCCAGAACGGCTGTCACGGCTTTTCCAAGAAGTTTATGTACTGGCAGAAGGATCTCATCATGGGTGGGATGGCAAAAGCAGCAGATGGAGAGCTGAAGAGGTACGAGGCGTATTATGTTATCCAGGGCCAAATCTGTACAATCCGGTGCCAAATCTGTACAATCCAGTGCCAAATCTGTACAATCCGGTGCCAAATCTGTACAATCCGGTGCCAAATCTGTACAATCCGGTGCCAAATCTGTACAATCCGGTGCCAAATCTGTACAATCTGGTGCCAAATCTGTACAATCTGGTGCCAAATCTGTACAATCTGGTGCCAAATCTGTACAATCTGGTGCCAAATCTGTACAATCCGGTGCCAAATGAATCTGTACAATCCGGTGCCAAATGAATCTGTACAATCCAGTGCCAAATCTGTACAATCCAGTGCCAAATCTGTACAATCCGGTGCCAAATCTGTACAATCTGGTGGAAAATCTGTACAATCTGGTGGAAAATCTGTACAATCTGGTGGAAAATCTGTACAATCTGGTGGAAAATCTGTACAATCTGGTTGTCTTCTCTCCCACTAACAGCCGTCTGTTCTGTTTATTTTGCAGTGCGGAAGCTCTGCAGACCATGTACCTCCTGATGAGCCCCGGTCAGCTCTATGAGCATTTCAAAGATGACTACGAGATCCACGACATCAACTGGAACGAGGAGAAGGCGGCCGCCATCTTGGAGGCGTGGCAAAGGAAATTTGTCGAGGTGAGCACACACACAAGTGGTGTGGCTGTGTGAGGTCAGGGGTGAGTCCCGCTGACAATCCTCCTCTTCTGGATCCTGAGAGGACCCCCCCCCCCCCGGCTGCCATCAGAAGAAGGGGGGAGGGGTGGGATAGGGGGAGCCTGGAGATCCACTTTAAGGAAGGATTCCGCTCTAATAATTTGCCGGGAGAATCACCGATTGGACGGATCTCTGACCACGCGGCTTCTTTTTCTTTCCCGCAGAAAGCGCAGCAATCCGCCGGGCAGAACGCCTCGCAGGACATCCACGCTTTTTCCACCACCACCTTGAATGACATCATGAAGTCCTTCTCTGACGTCAGTGTGATCCGCGTCGCCGGCGGCTACCTGCTGATGGTAAGAAATATTACCGACGCTTTTCATCCGTCTGTAATAGAAGCAATGAAACATTCACTGCAGGGGAATCTCAGCGATCGATTCACCACCAGTGAACATTTAGTGGAATTCTGTATTTCTGTCCATCCAGTACAAAGCTCCGCAGCTCCGCACATCGGGAGACCGAATTCTTCTCCGCTGCAGTTCAGTAACACTGAGGGGTCTTGTCCCTCCCCTAGCCTGTGATTGGACAGCGGAAGGAGAAGCAGCAGACTGATGAGCTCATCTGTCTGTCACTCTGCTCTGCATTGTTTGCAACACAACTGATTGGCTCCTTGTGCTGCTTTTCCTTCGGCAAGCCTGAGCTCTGCTGTATAGAGATACTTGGATTTATTAAATATATATAATGATGTATTAATGAAAGCCGATCGTTAGTACCGGCCGTTATCTTCCCGCGTTGCATGATGGGGAAGTGAAAATAGGGTAATACTTACAAAGTCTTCTCTTCTTCCAGCTGGCATATGCTTGTGTCACCATGCTGCGCTGGGATTGCTCCAAGTCTCAGGGCGCGGTGGGATTGGCCGGCGTCCTCCTCGTGGCTCTTTCCGTGGCCTCGGGCCTGGGGCTCTGCTCTCTGCTCGGGATCTCCTTCAATGCTGCAACCACCCAGGTACGCCGATTCTCCTAAACGGGAGTTTATAGCCTATGAAAGTTATTTTAGGTGAAAGCAGCGGGTCCGCACCGGTGCGGGTCACAAGCCAACTATCTATAGATTATATTGAGATTTAAAGGTCAGACATATGTGAACATTACAAGCCAGGAAAAAAGTGAAAGGTCAACAATGGCCAATAAATGTCCTAATAACAGCTAAAAATACATTATAGTCCTTTAACCACCTGCCGATCGCTCACAGTAAATATACGTACACGATCGGCCTTGTTCCAGGTTTGGGACGTGCATGCGTGTGCCCCCTGTTTGGACACAGCACAGATTTGGCAGCTGATTTCAGCCAATGATTTTGGTTAAAATCAGCTGACTGATTGTGTCCAATCACACGCAGAGTTCAGAAACCCCTGTGTACAGGGAACAGCGATCTGTCTGCTTCTTCTCCCTGCAAAGCAGGGAACAAAAACAGCCATATCAGAAAGTGAAAGCAGCACACATCACAAATTGATAGGCACACAGTTAACCCCTTGATTGCCCCTTGATATTAGTCCTTTCACAGCCAGTGTCATTAGTACAGTGACAGTGCATAGTATTATCACTGTATTAGTGTCACTGATGACGTCAGTTACTGACCCTCCCAGATAGTGTCTGCTAGCGCCAGATTGTCCGCCACCGCATCACAGCCCCGCTATAAGTCGCTGATCACCGCCATCACTACTATGGTGTCTATAGCTGCATAGATGCCAGTATAGATGCCAGTAGAGATGCCAGTAGAGATGCCAGTAGAGATGCCAGTATAGATGCCAGTATAGATGCCAGTAGAGATCCCAGTAGAGATCCCAGTATAGATCCCAGTATAGATCCCAGTAGAGACCCCAGTATAGATCCCATATAACCTACTCATAAGACATGGCTTGGAATACATATTGGCCAAAGTTTATGGAGAAATTTGATTTTATTGGATTTGTTTTATAACAGAGAGTAAAAATAGTTCGTTTTTTTTAGAAAAGTTTTTTTTTTCAAAATTTTGGGTCACTTTTTTTGTCACTTTTTTTGTCACTTTTTTTGTTTATATAATAAAAAATACCCCCCCCCCCCCCTGAATAGTGCTGAATAGCAAAAAAATGTATGGCCATCGGGGAGGGAACCTTCCAGGGGTCAAGAGGTTAAATAAGAAAAGGTTTTGGAAGGTCCGTTCCTCTGATGAACTATCTGCCGTTCTCTCACAGGTCCTGCCCTTTCTTGCTCTGGGGATCGGCGTGGATGACATGTTCCTCTTGGCGCACGCCTTCACCGAAACCGGCCGAAGTACCCCACTTAAGGTTTGTAAAGAACCGCCACCCCCCCCCCATGCCAACCCTATGTGGGCGAGACGTCTCATACTTGTGTTCCCTCTCTGTCTCAGGAAAGGACGGGCGAATGTCTCAGGCGTACCGGGACCAGCGTGGCTCTGACTTCCATCAATAACATGATTGCCTTTTTCATGGCGGCTTTGGTGCCAATCCCGGCACTGAGGGCCTTTTCTCTGCAGGTAAGTCCAGCTCTCCATTCTCTGATCTCTTTGGACTTTGTTCTTAGAATTCTGTGTGGGGTTGAGAAGTACCGGAAGTTTCCGGTGTTCACCTTGTAGGTTCCTCAAAGGGAATCACATTTTTCAAAGTCTTGGCCATGCCAATGGGATGGTGGCCTTCTCCGTATGTCCAGGTTATTCTATAGAGACCACAGTTGGCACAAAGCTTTACTATATAAAGGGAGACACTCCAATTACAATAGAATTCAAGACACGAGGGTTAGGAGGCCTTGCTCATAAGAGCTAACAATCTAAAAGGCAGCATTAAAGTGGCTCTAAAGGCTCAAGGTTTCTTTACCTTATAAAACCATCTGGGTGCTCCCCTCCCCCCATGTACTTACCTGAGCCCCATCTAAATATCTCAGTCCAGTGATTTGCATGAGAGCAGCGGCTCTCCTGGGTCACTCTCTCCTCATTGGTTCACACAGCAGAGGGAGCCATTGGCTGTCAATTACAGCCAGTGAGACAATGAAGAGAGAGCACAAGCGGAGGGGGGAGGGGTGGAGGCCACGCTCTCTGTGTTAATGGACACACACAGCGCAGCTAGAGGATAGTAACAAGGGAAGTATAACATGTTTGTTGTTTTAGAAAAAAATGATTTCCTTTAGATTCACTTTAAGTGACACAAAAGGAAATAACTGTGTTGGGACAAGTTGATGGAGAAAGTGAAAATTCCTTGAACTTCGGCTGTGGCCCCCCGGTGCCTCCTTGCCTTTATCTGGTCCTTGAGGCATTATTCCTGTCACTGACACCAACCATGGGGTATAATTACTTCCACTGACACCAACAATGGGGCACTATTCCTTCCACGGATACCAATGATGGGGCACTTTCTCTTCCACTGATACCAATGATGGGGCACTATTCCTCCCATTGATACCAATGATGGGACACTATTCCTCCCACTGACACCAATGATGGGGCACTATTCCTCCTACTGACACCAATGATGGGGCACTATTCCTCCCACTGACACCAATGATGGGACACTATTCCTCCCACTGACACCAATGATGGGACACTATTCCTCGCATTGATACCAATGATGGGACACTATTCCTCCTACTGACACCAATGATGGGGCACTATTCCTCGCATTGATACCAATGATGGGACACTATTCCTCCCACTGACACCAATGATGGGACACTATTCCTCCTACTGACACCAATGATGGGGCACTATTCCTCGCATTGATACCAATGATGGGACACTATTCCTCCCACTGACACCAATGATGGGGCACTATTCCTCCCATTGATACCAATGATGGGACACTATTCCTCCCACTGACACCAATGATGGGACACTATTCCTCCCACTGACACCAATGATGGGGCACTATTCCTCCTACTGACACCAATGATGGGGCACTATTCCTCCTACTGACACCAATGATGGGGCACTATTCCTCGCATTGATACCAATGATGGGACACTATTCCTCCCACTGACACCAATGATGGGGCACTATTCCTCCCACTGACACCAATGATGGGACACTATTCCTCTCACTGATACCAATGATGGGGCACTATTCCTCCCACTGACACCAATGATGGGGCACTATTCCTCCCACTGACACCAATGATGGGGCACTATTCCTCCCACTGACACCAATGATGGGGCACTATTCCTCCCACTGACACCAATGATGGGACACTATTCCTCCCACTGATACCAATGATGGGACACTATTCCTCCCACTGATACCAATGATGGGGCACTATTCATCCCACTGATACCAATGATGGGACACTATTCCTCTCACTGATACCAATGATGGGACACTATTCCTCCCACTGATACCAATGATGGGGCACTATTCCTCCCACTGATACCAATGATGGGACACTATTCCTCCCACTGATACCAATGATGGGACACTATTCCTCCCACTGACACCAATGATGGGACACTATTCCTCCCACTGATACCAATGATGGGACACTATTCCTCCCACTGATACCAATGATGGGACACTATTCCTCCCACTGATACCAATGATGGGACACTATTCCTCCCACTGATACCAATGATGGGACACTATTCCTCCCAATGATGGGACACTATTCCTCCCACTGATACCAATGATGGGACACTATTCCTCCCAATGATGGGACACTATTCCTCCCACTGATACACACTATTTCTTCCCCTAATACCAAAGATTCTGACAATTGTTTACTCCCATTGGGAACAGTCCGGCCCCCCTAAAGTCAGAAGGACAGTAAACTGGCCCTTTCTTTAGAAAGTTTGGAGACCCCTAGCTTAAGGGCAGACAGAGTAGAGCACAGCCTGATAGATTGTGGTAGGGAGTTCCAGAAGATAGGGGAGGCCCTGGAGAAGACCTGAAGGTGATCATAAAAGTAGGGGATGAGGGAGATAGAGAGCTGGAGGTCTTTGGAGGACCGGAGAGGAAAGCGGTGAAAATCTCATATTTTAGAGTCTAGAAAGTGATATCAGATACAGTGGGGGAAGGGTCTGTCCATCGCTGTCCTTCCATCCCAGTGACCCCAGTGAAAGGTGACACCCTTCCAGAGGTCTCTAATGGCGATCCGCAGAGCTGATCAGGTGAAAGGTGACTTCAGTACAAAGGCCTCGGATGCATTCAGATGTCACTTCCCTGAGGGCAGCTGGGGAAGGGGAGGGGGGCTTCTCCACTTTGCCTCTCTGGGTGGTCCGGGAGATAAGGCCAGAACATAAGGATGGACAGAAGGTCTGGGGATGTCAGGATGTGTCCATGGAGCAATATACAGTGTGCTGTGTGGAATGTTATTTCAGCTTTATCTGCAGTTGTAGAGACCGTATGGTTATTGTGTTATCCTGCTGCCTAAAGAACACCTCATTATAAAAGTGTTTGAATAAAATTAGGCAAGACGGGTGGCTTCATAATTAGAACTTGTCCCAACATGGAGTTTGTATGTCCTCCAGGGCGTGTGTTTCCTCTGAGACCTATATTGGTAGGTTTATTGGCTTCTATCCAAAGGCTGAATTGTTTTTTAATTATGGCTCTTATTAGCTGGAAAGTTTGAGAATATGGGGCAATCTGAACGTTGAATGTCACATATCTCCACCTTGAATGTCACGTATCTCCACACTGAATGTCACGTATCTCCACATTGCGTGCCACGTATCTCCACATTGCGTGCCACGTATCTCCACATTGCGTGCCACGTATCTCCACATTGCGTGCCACGTATCTCCACATTGCGTGCCACGTATCTCCACATTGCGTGCCACGTATCTCCTTCATTTATTCGTTGTGTCTCCTCCAGGCGGCTGTGGTGGTCGTATTCAATTTTGGGATGGTGTTGTTAATATTTCCGGCCATCTTGAGCTTGGACCTGCAGCGTCGGGAGGACCAGAGGTTGGATATTCTTTGCTGCTTCTACAGGTAGGGCGCATAGATCTACCAATGATTCTAAAGTACATTTTGTGGGGTTTTTGTATCTCTGAAGTGACCAGTCTTTCTTTCCCCTTCATGCAGCCCCTGCTCTTCCAGAGTAATCCAGATTCAGCCTCAGGAGATCCCTGATGCCAACGACAATCACACTTACCACCCGTCCCCGTATGGCAATCCCACCATCACTACCAGTACCCAGATCACCACCACCGTGCAGGCCTTCACTCAGTGCGACTCCTCTGGACACCATATTGTCACAATTCTGCCGCCCACCTCCCAGATCTCCACCTCGCCGTCGGTTGTCATGCCCACAATGGATCCTCTTGGCTCCCAGGTGTTCAACTCCTCCAGTTCCACTCGGGATCTGCTGGCCCAGATGGATGACACCAAAGCAGGCCGAGAGTGCGTTCCGCTGCCTTTCCTAAAGTGGAGCCTCTCCCAGTTTGCTCGTGAGAAGTACGCCCCTCTGCTGCTCAAACCCGAGACCAAGGTAATTGCACCGAGTGCACCGTAGCTTCCTAGACAAAACAGTATGGGCCATAATGAATGCAGATACTCAGATACTCATACCTCTGCTTTTCCTTTTGCAGGGCATTGTGGTGGCCTTGTTCATGGCACTGTTAGGCCTCGGCCTGTATGGAACCACCATGGTCCACGATGGTCTCTACCTGACTGACATTGTCCCACGAGAGACTAAAGAATACAACTTCATCTCCGCCCAGTTCAAATATTTCTCCTTCTACAACATGTTCATCATTACCAAAGGCGGCTTCGACTACCCAAAAGCCCAGGCGTCGCTCTACGACCTACACGAGTCCTTCGATTCTGTCAAATTTGTCGTACGGGAAGAAGGGAGGGAGCTGCCCAAAATGTGGCTCCATTACTTCCAGGACTGGCTGAGAGGTAAGACAGGGTCGATACGCAATACCCAAGCTCTACTGCTTCATTAGTAAATGTGCAGCTGAAGACCAGAGCTTATACAATTAAACTGTAGCGAATATAAGCCAGCAAATCGGTATACTCCAAAATCCAAGTCTTTATTAGCTACATGTAAAATACGCAGTGAATACATCCAACGCGTGTCGGCCATGGCAGGGATGATAAGCAAGGTCTGCATCATAGTCTTCTGCTGCTCCTCAGTGGCGGAGGAAGTACAAATGTAGCGTAACAGTTCTGCTTGTTAATATCTTGTCCTCAGAGCTGACGCTTTGGAGTGGAAGTAGTTCAGATGGGGCACATAGCCCCATAAAGTAGTAAGGTCATTGTTCTTATGATCTCCACCTCTCGCCCAGGTCTCCAGGCTGCGTTTGACAAAGACTGGGAATCTGGCCGCATCACGCCAGACAACTACCGCAACGGCACCGAAGACGGAGTCCTGGCCTACAAACTTCTCATTCAGACCGGGAATAAGAAAGATCCCTTTAATCTTGACCAGGTAAACTCATGATTACTGTGATTTCACCGCACACTGTGAGCTTCGCACAAATATGCGGCCTCTCGGAGGGTGGGCCTTGGTACCGAGCAGGCGCATATTTGCGTACCTCATTGCACAGCTGTGCCGAGAGTGAATGCTATGGCGGTCACATGATCATAGTCCTTGTCCCGCCTCCCGGCATCTGAAACCCCTTATGGGCTTGGAGGCGTCGGTGCCTTGGGGTTAAAATTGTCTTTCTAATGTTGATGGGGGGAGGGGGGAGGGGGGGGTGACCAAGGAAGGCAGAATATAAGTAGATTAAACGTCAGCTCCAGTCATTCCTCGATAACCTTCTCTAATCTGAAGTTTTCTTCTGAACAGCTGACCAGTCGGCGTTTGGTGGACGAGAAGGGCCTCATCCCTCAGGACGCTTTCTACATCTACCTAACGGTTTGGGTCAGCAACGACCCCCTGGGCTACGCCGCCTCCCAGGCAAATTTTTACCCCCAGCCGCCCGAGTGGATCCACGACCGCTACGACACGACCGGGGAGAACCTGAGAAGTAGGTTTTATGGTGGCGAAAACATTGATTATTACTAATAAACTGTAGCCGGATCGATAAGAGTCTCTGACCTCTCTGCTTCCCTCTCTTCAGTCCCAGCGGCAGAACCCATCGAGTTTGCCCAATTTCCATTCTACCTGAACGGCCTGCGCCAGACGTCAGACTTTATCGAGGCGATCGAGAGCGTGCGATCGGTGTGCGATGAGTTTGCGAAGCAAGGAGTGTACAGTTACCCCAGTGGGTACCCGTTCCTCTTCTGGGAGCAGTACATCGGGCTCCGGCATTGGTTCCTCCTGGCGATAAGCATCGTCTTGGCGTGTACCTTCTTGGTGTGCGCCATCCTCCTGCTCAATCCCTGGACCGCTGGCATCATTGTAAGTACCTGCAGATGTTCTTACATTTTGAGATTGCATTGCTAGATATTGTTATGTGGGTAGGAGTGCCCCCCCCCCCCGTGTGGCTGGAGCCCCGGTGCCCAATTGACCAACCTGCGGCCCAATTGTATTTCTTTTATTTTTTACATTTTTTGAACAGTCCCGTGGGGGGTTGGTGAAATATTAGCTAAACAGACACCCAACGTCTCACTTTTGAGACAGAGAAAGAGATTGAGGACACAGATTCCTCATTCCTTTCTCAGATGAACAGGAAGCACTGTGTACAGAGGCTACCTGTTCATTACCAAACTGAAGCACTGAATACACAGGGAGGGCCACGGGGGGGTTGGTTTGAGTAATTGTACCCACTCCTGCTGCTCTGGGCCCCCCTGTTGAACTTATGGGGACTGGACCCTGTACAGGAGGAGAGGTGCTACCCCTTTATCAGCGGCCCTGCCCCAAGGGTAATAACAGTGGATCTCTAGAAGTCCTATGTCACATGTCCCCAGCCTCCTACCATCTCATGTAGTCATTTTTCAGTCTCTTCTGTAGTATTACCTAGAGTTCATATTATATGTGGCCCTTTGGTGACCTCTGGGGCCCCATTTAAGGCCCCTCTAAATCTCAAGCTGACTAGAAGTACCATCATTAAACATCAGGTTATCACCGTGTTCCTTTGTGTCCGCAGGTCTTCGTTCTGGCTATGATGACGGTGGAGCTGTTCGGAATTATGGGTCTCATCGGCATTAAGCTGAGCGCCATTCCCGTGGTCATTCTCATCGCTTCCGTCGGCATTGGTGTTGAGTTCACCGTCCATGTGGCTCTGGTAAGTCACCAACAGGTCACCCCACACACCAGATTTAGCAAACAAACTTGACACAGGTTTCCTTCCAGTTTATCCTTTAATTGGTAAAAGGATTCTTACTTAAAACATAAAATTGTCAGAAATTTGTCAGCATGCTGGAGAATTCCCACTTAGTTAAACCCCAATGTTCCTGATTAGACGAGAGTCACATTGAGGTTGATTAGACTGTAGAATGTACAAAAATATATTTGTATTTTCCTCCAGGGTTTCCTCACCGCTATCGGCGACCGGAACCAGCGTTCGGTCCTGGCTCTGGAACACATGTTCGCTCCGGTGTTGGACGGTGCCATTTCCACCCTTCTTGGACTCCTGATGCTCGCAGGGTCTGAATTCGATTTTATTTTAAGGTATATTGTATACCTTATCCTGTATAATAATAATAATAATTTTAAGATATGGTTCCAAATGTCATTCATTTTGTGTCCCGCTCTCCTCCTATCCACAACTTGATTTGTACAGCAAGGTCCCCACCTATCCACAACCTGAGGTCCCACCCCCTCTGAGCCCTCGAGCTCCTCACCTATCCACAACCTGAGGTCCCACCCCCTCTGAGCCATCCAGCTCCCCACCTATCCACAACCTGAGGCCCCACCCCCTCTGAGCCATCCAGCTCCCCACCTATCCACAACCTAAGGTCCCGACCCCTCTGAGCCACCCAGTTCCTCACCCATCCACAACCTGAGGTCCCACCCCCTCTGAGCCACCCAGTTCCCCACCTATCCACAACCTGAGGTCCCGACCCCTCTGAGCCATCCAGTTCCTCACCTATCCACAACCTGAGGTCCCACCCCCTCTGAGCCACCCAGTTCCTCACCTATCCACAGCCTGAGGTCCCACCCCCTCTGAGCCATCCAGCTCCTCACCTATCCACAACCTGAGGTCCCACCCCCTCTGAGCCACCCAGTTCCTCACCCATCCACAACCTGAGGTCCCACCCCCTCTGAGCCACCCAGTTCCCCACCTATCCACAACCTGAGGTCCCACCCCCTCTGAGCCATCCAGCTCCCCACCTATCCACAACCTGAGGCCCCACCCCCTCTGAGCCATCCAGCTCCCCACCTATCCACAACCTAAGGTCCCGACCCCTCTGAGCCACCCAGTTCCTCACCCATCCACAACCTGAGGTCCCACCCCCTCTGAGCCACCCAGTTCCCCACCTATCCACAACCTGAGGTCCCACCCCCTCTGAGCCACCCAGTTCCTCACCTATCCACAACCTGAGGTCCCACCCCCTCTGAGCCATCCAGCTCCTCACCTATCCACAACCTGAGGTCCCGACCCCTCTGAGCCACCCAGTTCCTCACCCATCCACAACCTGAGGTCCCACCCCCTCTGAGCCACCCAGTTCCCCACCTATCCACAACCTGAGGTCCCGACCCCTCTGAGCCATCCAGTTCCTCACCTATCCACAACCTGAGGTCCCACCCCCTCTGAGCCATCCAGCTCCCCACCTATCCACAACCTGAGGTTCCACCCCTCTGAGCCATCCAGCTCCCCACCTATCCACAACCTGAGGTCCCACCCCTTCTAAGCCATCCAGCTCCCCACCTATCCACAACCTGAGGTCCCACCCCCTCTGAGCCACCCAGTTCCTCACCCATCCACAACCTGAGGTCCCACCCCCTCTGAGCCACCCAGTTCCCCACCTATCCACAACCTGAGGTCCCGACCCCTCTGAGCCATCCAGTTCCTCACCTATCCACAACCTGAGGTCCCACCCCCTCTGAGCCACCCAGTTCCTCACCTATCCACAACCTGAGGTCCCACCCCCTCTGAGCCATCCAGCTCCTCACCTATCCACAACCTGAGGTCCCACCCCCTCTGAGCCACCCAGTTCCTCACCCATCCACAACCTGAGGTCCCACCCCCTCTGAGCCACCCAGTTCCCCACCTATCCACAACCTGAGGTCCCACCCCCTCTGAGCCACCCAGTTCCTCACCTATCCACAACCTGAGGTCCCACCCCCTCTGAGCCATCCAGCTCCTCACCTATCCACAACCTGAGGTCCCACCCCCTCTGAGCCACCCAGTTCCTCACCTATCCACAACCTGAGGTCCCACCCCCTCTGTACCATCCAGCTCCCCACCTATCCACAACCTAAGGTCCCACCCCCTCTGAGCCATCCAGCTCCCCACCTATCCACAACCTGAGGTCCCACCCCCTCTGAGCCATCCAGCTCCCCACCTATCCACAACCTGAGGTTCCACCCCTCTGAGCCATCCAGCTCCCCACCTATCCACAACCTGAGGTCCCACCCCTTCTAAGCCATCCAGCTCCCCACCTATCCACAACCTGAGGTCCCACCCCCTCTAAGCCATCCAGCTCCCCACCTATCCACAACCTGAGGTCCCACCCCCTCTGAGCCATCCAGCTCCCCACCTATCCACAACCTGAGGTCCCGACCCCTCTGAGCCATCCAGTTCCTCACCTATCCACAACCTGAGGTCCCACCCCCTCTGAGCCACCCAGTTCCTCACCTATCCACAACCTGAGGTCCCACCCCCTCTGAGCCACCCAGTTCCTCACCCATCCACAACCTGAGGTCCCACCCCCTCTGAGCCACCCAGTTCCCCACCTATCCACAACCTGAGGTCCCACCCCCTCTGAGCCACCCAGTTCCTCACCTATCCACAACCTGAGGTCCCACCCCCTCTGAGCCATCCAGCTCCTCACCTATCCACAACCTGAGGTCCCACCCCCTCTGAGCCACCCAGTTCCTCACCTATCCACAACCTGAGGTCCCACCCCCTCTGAGCCATCCAGCTCCCCACCTATCCACAACCTGAGGTCCCACCCCTCTGAGCCATCCAGCTCCCCACCTATCCACAACCTGAGGTTCCACCCCTCTGAGCCATCCAGCTCCCCACCTATCCACAACCTGAGGTCCCACCCCTTCTAAGCCATCCAGCTCCCCACCTATCCACAACCTGAGGTCCCACCCCCTCTAAGCCATCCAGCTCCCCACCTATCCACAACCTGAGGTCCCACCCCCTCTGAGCCATCCAGCTCCCCACCTATCCACAACCTGAGGTCCCGACCCCTCTGAGCCATCCAGTTCCTCACCTATCCACAACCTGAGGTCCCACCCCCTCTGAGCCACCCAGTTCCTCACCTATCCACAACCTGAGGTCCCACCCCCTCTGAGCCATCCAGCTCCTCACCTATCCACAACCTGAGGTCCCACCCCCTCTGAGCCACCCAGTTCCTCACCTATCCACAACCTGAGGTCCCACCCCCTCTGAGCCATCCAGCTCCCCACCTATCCACAACCTGAGGTCCCACCCCCTCTGAGCCATCCAGCTCCCCACCTATCCACAACCTGAGGTTCCACCCCTCTGAGCCATCCAGCTCCCCACCTATCCACAACCTGAGGTCCCACCCCCTCTAAGCCATCCAGCTCCCCACCTATCCACAACCTGAGGTCCCACCCCCTCTGAGCCATCCAGTTCCTCACCCATCCACAACCTGAGGTCCCGACCCCTCTGAGCCACCCAGTTCCTCACCTATCCACAACCTGAGGTCCCACCCCCTCTGAGCCACCTAGTTCCTCACCTATCCACAACCTGAGGTCCCGACCCCTCTGAGCCATCCAGCTCCCCACCTATCCACAACCTGAGGTCCCACCCCCTCTGAGCCATCCAGCTCCTCACCTACCCAAAACCTGAGGTCCCACCCCCTCTGAGCCATCCAGCTCCCCACCTATCCACAACCTGATCTGAAGAACAAAGTCCCACCTCTGTGAACTGTCCCGTTCCTCACCTACCCCACATCCTGATCTGTACATGGGGGTCTCGCCCCCTCTGAGCCATCCAGTTCCTCCATTAATGAGCCCCTCACTTTCCTGACCCCACCATCCAATTCCCTCGCTTTATATTTTCACGCCTCCAATTATCCTCTGGGTGGAAATAATTTGCCCCCTCCAGGAGTGAAGGGGTTAGGTTCATTTTTGGGTCTGCAAAAAAACAAAACAAAAAATCCCTGCGTTGGTTTGACGTATTTTGTACTTTGAGCGATTCCTAAAGCTTTGTTGGCGAGGAATGATAGCCTGCGTGCGCTTTTTTCTTTTTCTTTTTTCAAAAGACACTCAGCAGTCTGAATCCCATCCAGAGCCTTTCAACCTGGGAGGTCTTGTTTAGAAGAGCGGAGGCGGAGGGAGCCGGGCAAGTCCTAGCTGATCAGGAAATAGCACAACTATCCCTCATGTAAACAGACGTTTTGTGCGCAGCGCGGTATAAACAGCTAAAAGCCCTACAGAGATCTGAGAGCGGCCCCCCCTCCCCCCCCCCCAACCGCCAACCCAGCAGGCCTGCGTATGCGGACCCCCTCCTAAACTAAACACTGACTGGAGGGAGATTACAAGACCCAACATAAACATTACAGCCCACTTCTAAGAACTATACTGATTCACAGCTTGGCACCGACCGCGCTTAACCCTTACGCCCTCGCTGCTTCGACGCGCTGGAGGTTGGCTAGCGTGCGGACCGCACTTTATTTTTTTTCGTGTGTGTGCGCACCTTCTGTCTATACAGTCCAAGCCGCAGCAAAATATTTCTGGCTAGAACGCGTTCTTGGCGCGGGAGCAGGTGACCCAGTTTTGCTCGCGTCAACTCGCTCCGGTTTTATACGGTGCCAAGGACGCTCCTACTCCCTTCCCTTTATCCCTGACTCTCACAGATCTCCCTTCCCCCCCTCCGATGGATGGAAAAGAGAAGGGGGGGGGGGAGAGCAGAGTTCAGGAAGCCAGGGGCAGCGGCATTGACAGGCATGTGGCCTCTGGGGACACTGCAGACCCCTCCAGCTCCAACCTCCAGGAGCCCCAAAAATACCGCCGGAGCTCGCCGCCATTCTGTACCGTGCCAGGCCCGGCGCTGCCCGCCATACAAATCTCACCCCCAAGTCTTTATTTTGCAACTTTTACCCCAAAAACGGTTTCTGAAACTTTCCTCGGACCAGAAAAAAAATAACATAAAAAAAATCCTAACCGGATGACCCAGGCGGAGCTGTACATGGCGGCCAATCAGCTTCTATCTTCAGCTTCTCCAATGAAGCTTTGACAATAAAACCTGGAAGCTGATTGGTTACGGTGTACATTCTGTGTGCTCCAGCTTTGGGCTCCATTCACACCCGGGCGATTCCGGAATCGCGGCAAAACGCGGGAAACGCGCTTACAATGTCATTACGTCTTAATGGCACCCCAACCGCGCTGAAATTTTTGCTGTGGTTGTCACACGATAAATAGGGAGAAAATCGCAACACGCGAAGCTCGTCGCTCAAAAAACGGAGCGAATTTTAATTGTGTTAATAAAGTTTATTGCAAAAATTCTCAAATATATGTTGTAATTCATGCTGCAAAAAATGCCATTTTGAGGGTTCTGTCTATATCCCCAAAATGGGGGAGGAGCTTC
This sequence comes from Lithobates septentrionalis, assembly GCA_037952835.1. Taxonomy (NCBI): domain Eukaryota; kingdom Metazoa; phylum Chordata; class Amphibia; order Anura; family Ranidae; genus Lithobates; species Lithobates septentrionalis. The sequence goes on along the minus strand of JBBDGP010004835.1, from coordinate 30,616 downwards.
TTTTGGGTTTGCGATTTGCGGCGATTTCGGTGTGACTGGAGCCTTAGGGGAGTGCGGTTTTCTTCACCGGTTCAGGGGCAGATTTTTACTGGAATTCGCATCTAAACCGGACCCAGAATCGCACAGGACCCTTTTCAGAAAAGGACGGCGGCCGCCCCCCGGACGGGTCTACCGACTCCATGGAAAGCCGGTCCGATTCACTTTATACAAATCAAATGCAGTTAAAAACGCATCAGATTTGCATATATGTGAACTGAACCTAAATCTCCCCCATCCTAAACAATTCCACTTGTTTGTTTTTTTCAATCCCTGCTGCTCTCATGCGACCTCTTAGCAGCCACTTCCTCTCTTCCTGCACTGCAGTAATGACTCCATAGCATTTTTCAGTGCGGGTTTTCTGATGGTGACAACAGAGGACCTTGTAATCTCCATTGGAGGCTCATGTGACAGGGTGACAACGCATGAGCAGAACTCAGAGACGGGGCAGAGCGTTGTCACCCGATAACAGGAAGTGCCTGAGAAAGGACCTCCATGGCGGGATCACCGGGGATCAATAAAAGCTGCAGATCCTGAAATTGACTTTTGAAATGCGATGAGAATTTAGCGTTTTTTTGCACATGTATCTCTCCGGAGTCGATCCTTCATTTTATTCCTGAATTTTATAGAATGTAACAGAATTGTAGCTCAATGTTTCTCCTACAAACAGTTTTTTAATCGTCTTCTTGCTTCGGCTCGGCAGGTATTTCTTCGCTGTGCTCACCATCCTCACCATCCTGGGACTGCTGAACGGACTGGTACTGCTGCCAGTGCTGCTCTCTCTGATTGGACCGCCTGCAGAGGTGAGTCACATGACCTACACACAGACAGCACTAGGAGGAACGAGGGTCAGGATTGGGGGAAATCCTAGAATGTATCTTTATTACACACGTCGGGTTATTATTGAATCATCATTTTTAGCTGGTCTTACATTTTGTATCTTTGCTGTTCCATATTTACATTGATACTGATTGGCATTTGCTCAATTGAATGCTTTCCTTTCTGGGAGCATGGTCAGCATACGTGAGAGAAGATCATTTAGCTGCATAAATGGGGCAATTTATGAAATATTTGCTTAGCCGTCCATCCAGCAAATCTGCAAGTACAAAAACCGAATGTTCTTTAGGCTATTTCCACTTCTGAACGAATGTTCTTTTATTACGGGCAGTAGTAAAGTACCACATTATAGCCAATAGGTGGAGCTGAGGAGCAAAGGAAATACATATGTATACAAATACATACATAATAAAGAGATACAATGTAATCATTCTAGAGAACGCTAGAGGGGATCAGCAAATAAATCTATAGAACTCCATCTGGCTTTGAGGTGGTTGAAAGTGGCCGAAAATCGCCTCAAGTATGACAAGTCCTAAATCATGGCCAGTATGCAGCCCTCAGGGGCCAGAGTTGTGCAGACCCCCCCCTATCTAGTGTATGGCCCTCAGGGGCCAGAGTTGTGCAGACCCCCACCACCCCCCACAACTAAAATGTGGCCCTTGAAGGCCAGAGTTGTACAGACCCCCACTATTCTTTATAACCAGTGTGTGGCCTTCAGGGGCCAGAATGGTGCAGCCCCCCCCCCATTCCCTACAACTAGTGATTGGCTCTTGAGGGCCAGAGTTGTGCAGACCCCCACCACCCCCCCCCATCTAGTGTATGGCCCTCAGGGGCCAGAGTTGTGCAGACCCCCACCATCCCCCACAAGTAGTGTATGGCCCCTTGAAGACCAGACTTGTGCAGACCACCAACCATCATTTACAACCACTGTGTGGCCCTTGGAGGGCCAGAGTTGTGCCACCCCCCCCCCCCCCACACACACACACACACACACACACATACACACACTGTCCTCTACAACCAATCAGCTATCAGGATGTAGTATGTGATATCTGGATATTATCTCTTTGTTTAGGTGACTCCTGCAGACAACAGTGACCGCCTGCCGACCCCGAGCCCGGAGCCGCCCCACCTCAACCACCACACCTTCTATGTCTGCCGCAAGTCTGGAGGAAGGGAGGGGCTCAGCGACATGGAGGACTCCTCGGATTATTACTCCGAGACCACCGCCACCTCCGGGATAGAGGAAGACGATCCGCAACTCTACGAGCGCAGCGCTTATATCATTCCCCCCAAACCATCACACATCCTGCTGGAGGCCAGCAAGAACCCCACCTACCCCAAAATCATGGTGAGACTTCCTGACGCACACTAAGCGGGGGATGGACCTTCCACTGCACAGAAGCTACAAATCCCACCCCCTCCCTCTTTTCCAGTTATGGGTGGCTACTGATGGGCCCAGTCACCTGGGGGTCTACTATGCATCTATTGGGTTAGGGTTACCATTTCTGGAAGTTGTCTCCCCTCCCCCATCGTTAATATTCCATTTATGGGTGGCTACTGATGGGCCCAGTCTTCTATGAGTCTTATGCATCTGTTGGGTTAGAGTCGCCATTTCTGGAAGTTGTCCCCCCTCCCCCATCCTTAGTATTCCAGTAATGGGTGGCTACTGATGGGCCCAGTCACCTGGGGGTCTACTATGCATCTGTTGGGTTAGGGTTGCCATTTCTGGAAGTTGTCTCCCCTCCCCCCATCCTTATTATTCCATTTATGGGTGGCTACTGATGGGCCCAGTCTTGTATGAGACTTATGCATACGTTGGGTTAGGGTTGCCATTTCTGGAAGTCCCCCCCCTCCCCCCATCCCTAATATTCCAGTAAAGGGTGGGTGCTGATGTGCTCAGTTGCCCGCCCGTCTCCTATTCGTCTATTGTGGTACTATTACAATTTTTTTAAGTTGATCCCCCCCACCCCCGCCCCTTCTTTGGTCTTCCTTCTGGATTTCCCTCATCCGCACCCAGATGCTCTCTGAGCTCTTTTTGAACTTTTTAGGAAGTCTAACTGCGACATTTTGAAACATTTTGATACTTAATGACCTCTAGCTCCGCCCACATTGCAGATTTTTATACTTTTCATCTTATTTTGCAGCTGGTGAAGCCTTGCAAAGGGAGCCAAGAAGATTCCCCCAAAGACGGTGACGGTCACGCCGATCCCCTTCCGCTGTCGGAATTAATCAGGAGCGCCGAGCCGGACTTAAAAGACTTTCAGGAGGCGAGAGACTGGAGAAAGAGGCATCAGCCGCCTCCCGCCTCACAGGGGCCCCATGCATGGACTAAGCAGGCCCCCAGTTCTAGGACTCAACACAGGCCCCAAGGTCACAGGACTGTCCCCCCGGCCTACTGCGCCAAAGTGACCGGGCCGAGCGGCTCCATCACCACGGTGACCGCCACCGCCTCAGTGACCGTTGCGGTTCATCCCAACTTACCAGGAGCCACGCAGAGTTACAGCCACAGCGGCTTCGAGGACAGTGAAAAGGACTGTACAGAGCACAAACCCGCGTGGGGGCGGAGCAAATGCAACCAGGTGGAAGTGTACGAGTTGGAGGATCTAAAGCAAGACCGGAGACAAGAAGGCTCCTCCGCTGTGCACTAGGTCAGTGTCCTGCTCAGTATAGCATACTTACCAACATATTAGTCCCACCCCCACACACACACTCGACACACCCATCTTCTGGGCAGTTCTGCCCAGAGCACGCCCATTTTCTGGTTGGCCTCACCCCTGCTCATACTTGAAACATCCACCTTCAAGGTGGTCCCACCAAGATCCCGCCCACTTTCTAGGCAGTTTCCCTCATATTTAAGGGAGTGTCTACCCGGAAAGTGTCTGCAGGCCCCGCAGTTTGTGTAATAACTCAAATAAGGGCGACGCCTATTTTGTGGGACATCATCGGGACAGAGGACTGAGATCCTGGACTGGTCCAGCAAATCCGGGACAGTTGGCATCTATGGTATTCATGGAAGTAGTTCCAGTTCCTAAAAGTAGCCCCGCCCAGCCTGCATCTCAATTAAGAACTGTCCATGTTGCCTAACAGTAACCCAAAAGCCACCATCCCCCGGCCTGATCTCAGTGGTGGCTGAAGGCCTCAGACAGTTCTTATTTCAGGCTCTATGCTGGTCACATACTGTGTGGTTCGGGGATTTCTCTCTCCGCTTTCAGCCGCAGTTTTCATCATAGAAATCAATCAAATCTAAAAGTTTAATATTCATTAATTGAAACTGGAAAGCAAAGGAGACCACGGGTGTCAGGTTGCCCCGGACCGCGCATGCACACAACAACCACTACTGCCAACCAAACCCTACATTACCCCTGGAATGTGATTGGTCAGTCCATTTTCAGCTCAAGTGGAGTCAGCAAACTACAGAGTGTGCGTTTTTCAACGCATGAAATGTACAGACAGACACACGGCACCCGAAAGGACCTTATTGGTCAAAGTAGCCTATGTCTGCCACCAGGTGGCCAATGGCAGCATTGCAAGATTTAGAAAGTCCTTCAAGGCTAACTCCATCTTTCAGACCTTGCTTTATGTCAGACCTTGATTTAGGGTATAACATGAAACATGGTCAACATGCACAGCCCCTCCCCCTCCAAACCACACCCCCAAATATCAGGATTGCTGGGTTCTTCTCCCTGGTGTCTCCTGTGATTATTTTAAATTAGATTGGCCATTCCGGTGGAGCCGTGTCATTCACTGACTGCAGTAGAGGGACTGGACTTCTCAATGGAGCACAAGTGATGTGACATGACCTCACATGACATCACATGACATAACATCACATGACCTCACATGACATCACATGACATGACCTCACATGACATCACATGACATGACCTCACATGACCTCACATGACATCACATGACATGACCTCACATGACATCACATGACATGACCTCACATGACCTCACATGACATCACATGACATCACATGACATCACATCACATGACCTCACATGACATGACCTCACATGACATCACAATGGAATGCAAATAAATAAATAAATGGCCATTTTTGCTGTTTTGCACAAATTTTGTAAATGATAACATTTTTTTTATTCTTATTTTTCAGGTGACCCCCCCCCCCCCATGACAAGCTGCACCCCTGTATATAAACCCAACAGGAACTTGTACAGAGAAAATAAAAGGACACTGATTATAAATATTATAATAATATTATTAATACAAGAGAAGTATTAGAGACGACATCCTTTATATTTTAATATGGAAATCAACAGAAAAATTCTATTTAATAAGCTGATGACGATAATGTACTGTGAGGGGGGGAGGGCGCCGCTCGCCGGAGGTTGATATGGGACAGGCGGCGACTCCCCCCCCCTACCAACATCTACGCTCCACCCCTATTTAACCCGCAAATCAACTCGCCAATCTTGCTGCTAATGTTAACGTTCTGATGCTGGAGTGGAATTGGAGGAGAAGAAGAAAAAAAACCCCACGGACTTTACCGCCATGATGGCGTTCTACGCAGTGTGCCTTCCTGATGAAGAAAAGCCCCCCCCCCCCAGAGAAATGTATAGATTAGGAAATGTTTTGGCTGTATGTTCTCCATAGTAAGGATTGTCTGGGCAGGCTGATGAGATTTGTATTCCACCGTCAGTCGCAGGTTCCTACATGGCGTACCGCAGGGGGCGCTAAATCTGCTGCAGACTGAGGCTAACCTCTTGTCAAGGTGAATTCTTTGTAAGATATTTATTAAACATGTTAATCGCCCGTGTCAGCGGATCGTGCTGTCGCCAGCGGCAGGAATCACTTGTTTCTATGTAGTCTCTTTCTCGCCAGCCGGGCCAGTCACGAGGGAGCAATTCCATAGAGAACAATGATGGGCTCTGCTGGCTGATGGTGGCCCTTTATGTAGCGGTCAGCAAGAGGTTAATCTCATTCTGTAATAAGCCATAAAACGTTCTATGAGATGACAAAACCTTTTCTATCTGTATTCATGACATCCGGATTCATAGAGTATTCTCAAATATGGGGCTGGCTGCTGACTTTGTAATCTTTTATCCTTTATTGTGACCAAAGGGATGAAGATACAACCTCAGCTTTGTCCATCACCCCATATACATCTTCAATAGTGTCCATCACCCCATATACATCTTCAATAGTGTCCATCACCCCATATACATCTTCAATAGTGTCCATCACCCCACCTACATCTTCAATAGTGTCCATCACCCCATATACATCTTCAATAGTGTCCATCACTCCATATACATCTTCAATAGTGTCCATCACCCCATATACATCTTCAATAGTGTCCATCACCCCATATACATCTTCAATAGTGTCCATCACCCCACCTACATCTTCAATAGTGTCCATCACCCCATATACATCTTCAATAGTGTCCATCACCCCATATACATCTTCAATAGTGTCCATCACCCCATATACATCTTCAATAGTGTCCATCACCCCATATACATCTTCAATAGTGTCCATCACCCCACCTACATCTTCAATAGTGTCCATCACCCCATATACATCTTCAATAGTGTCCATCACCCCATATACATCTTCAATAGTGTCCATCACCCCATATACATCTTCAATAGTGTCCATCACCCCATATACATCTTCAATAGTGTCCATCACCCCATATACATCTTCAATAGTGTCCATCACCCCACCTACATCTTCAATTGTGTCCATCACCCCACCTACATCTTCAATTGTGTCCATCACCCCACCTACATCTTCAATTGTGTCCATCACTCCATATACATCTTCAATAGTGTCCATCACTCCATATACATCTTCAATTGTGTCCATCACCCCACCTACATCTTCAATTGTGTCCATCACTCCATATACATCTTCAGTTGTGTCCATCACCCCACCTACATCTTCAATAGTGTCCATCACCCCATATACATCTTCAATAGTGTCCATCACCCCATATACATCTTCAATTGTGTCCATCACTCCATATACATCTTCAATTGTGTCCATCACCCCACCTACATCTTCAATTGTGTCCATCACCCCACCTACATCTTCAATTGTGTCCATCACTCCATATACATCTTCAATAGTGTCCATCACTCCATATACATCTTCAATTGTGTCCATCACCCCACCTACATCTTCAATTGTGTCCATCACTCCATATACATCTTCAGTTGTGTCCATCACCCCACCTACATCTTCAATTGTGTCCATCACCCCATATACATCTTCAATTGTGTCCATCACCCCACCTACATCTTCAATTGTGTCCATCACTCCATATACATCTTCAATTGTGTCCATCACTCCATATACATCTTCAATTGTGTCCATCACTCCATATACATCTTCAATAGTGTCCATCACCCCATATACATCTTCAATAGTGTCCATCACCCCATATACATCTTCAATAGTGTCCATCACCCCATATACATCTTCAATAGTGTCCATCACCCCATATACATCTTCAATTGTGTCCATCACCCCACCTACATCTTCAATTGTGTCCATCACCCCACCTACATCTTCAATTGTGTCCATCACTCCATATACATCTTCAATAGTGTCCATCACTCCATATACATCTTCAATTGTGTCCATCACCCCACCTACATCTTCAATTGTGTCCATCACTCCATATACATCTTCAATAGTGTCCATCACTCCATATACATCTTCAATTGTGTCCATCACCCCACCTACATCTTCAATTGTGTCCATCACTCCATATACATCTTCAGTTGTGTCCATCACCCCACCTACATCTTCAATTGTGTCCATCACCCCATATACATCTTCAATTGTGTCCATCACCCCACCTACATCTTCAATTGTGTCCATCACTCCATATACATCTTCAATTGTGTCCATCACTCCATATACATCTTCAATTGTGTCCATCACTCCATATACATCTTCAATTGTGTCCATCACTCCATATACATCTTCAATTGTGTCCATCACTCCATATACATCTTCAATTGTGTCCATCACTCCATATACATCTTCAATAGTGTCCATCACCCCATATACATCTTCAATAGTGTCCATCACCCCATATACATCTTCAATTGTGTCCATCACTCCATATACATCTTCAATTGTGTCCATCACTCCATATACATCTTCAATTGTGTCCATCACTCCATATACATCTTCAATTGTGTCCATCACCCCACCTACATCTTTAATTGTGTCCATCACTCCATATACATCTTCAGTTGTGTCCATCACCCCATATACGGTACATCTTCAGTTGTGTATATACATCTTCAATTGTGTCCCAAAATTCTCACATAGATCTTCAGTTGTGTCCCAAAATTCCCACATACTGTAGATCTTCAAATTTGTCCATAATTTTTACATTGATCCTCAATTTTGACCAAAACTCTTCCATAGACCCTCAATTCTGTCCATAAGTTTTACATACATTCTAAATTTCTTTCATAATTGTTACAGAGATTTTCAATTTTATCCAAAACTCTCACATACTGTAGATCTTCAAATTTGTCCAAAATTCTTACATTGATCCTCAGTTTTGTCCATAATTTTTACATACATCTTAAATTTCTTTCATAATTCTTACATAGATCTTCAAAATTTGTCCAAAATTCTTACGTAGATCCTCAATTTTGTCCATAATTTTTACATATATCCTAATACATACATACATTTCTTTGATAATTCTTACACGCACCTTCAGTGTTGTCCTCGGTGATAGGTGCACAGCCTCTATTATGTCCATCGTTCTCTGCGCACATCCTTCATTTAGCGGTGAAGTATACTCGTCCACCTTTATTTCCTCCATTACCCAGAATGCTCAGTCCTACCAGACATCTATGCAAACCTTGACAGGGATGACCTGCCTGTGAGTTACATTGTGTCTCCCGGGTGTGTCCATCGCACACATTATAACAAACATTGTTTTGTGGTTTGAAACTCTTCTGATCCGTTCAGTAGGACTCCCCTCAAGTCTTAAATCTTTCCATCCCCACACGATCGATATTTCACCCGACAAAATGCTTCCTATGGAATGTTTCAGTAACAATAAGTTACAATTTTATAAAAAAAGGAAACCGACCACCGCGGTCCAGGATAATCTTATGAGTGAAATGTGACCATTAAGCCCCTCCCCCCCACAACTTCTAGCACTGCAAATTTCTATTCATGTCTAGTTCACCTTTTTCAGCCCCGTCCCGCCACACACACTGCTCCAGCACTGAAGTGGTTAATGCCCACTATGTCTTCGCTGTGAAACCTTTATCCCTTTTTTTTATCCCCCTCCCCCCCTCCCTGTCCCGTCTGGGACTTTCTTCTATTTGTCCCTGTTTAGGGGACCCTCATAGTATTCAGACAGTTTTACCTAATATAATAATTATTATTTTTTATTATTAGCGTGCTGTATATATTTTTTGTTGTTGTGAACCGGCAGCTTGTCTAACCTCTTAAAGTATATAATAATAATAATAATAATAATATAACCCTTTGCAGGCTGCCGACAGGATCCGCGGGGGCCGGCCCTACCAAGCTGCCCGCGGCTCCTCTTGGCGGCCCCCCTAAAGGGTCGGTCTATGTGTTTTGTGTCTATTTTATAGACTGAAGCTTGGTCACTGTGCTCTATAAATTATTTATATTAAAAGGAAAAAAGAATTTATTTTTGTAGTTTGTACAGAAGTTTAGCCGTTCAACTGGAGGCATATTTTTAAAAGAGTAAAATATATATTATATATAATTATAATCTTTGGCTCCTGTCTTTTGTTGGGTAATTGTTATAAACATTGTGTGAGACTCTTCTTCCTCATGGAGTGTTTTTAGCCCCTTCCGGATGGCGGGGGAGGTGTGAAAATAAAAAATCTGGGTTTCCTGATCATGTGATCACTGTGATTGGCTGTCAAAATGATCAGGTGATCGGGAGCCCGTCCTACCAGCTACTAATCATTGCTGAGAGCCTCGCAGTCACCATGCTGGGGGTTGCGTCATTGAGCGCACTACCAGCACAAAGCAGCGATGGCGTGTTTTAAAAATCCACCTTTGTGCTGCCACAATTTATGAAATAAATAAAAAAATTTTTTTTAGAGATATGAATGTATTAACCCTTCACGCCTGAGGGCAGAACAAATCTAAATGTCTCAGCACAATTTTGCAACTTTGACAAGTTATACAAAAAACATAAAAATGCAGCTCTGTGTGATACTGAACCTTAGAAATGCGCAGATAGAGCCACAAACAATGGAAAACAATATTGCTAAAAAATGCAACTATGAATTTATATTAAAAAAAAAATTATGTTCATAGTTCCATTTTTTAGCAATATTGTTTTTCATTGTTTGTGGCTCTATCTGCGCATTTCTAAGGTTCAGTATCACACAGAGCTGCATTTTTATGTTTCTTGTAAATATGTTTTCACAGATTATTGGATTGTGATCAATGCTGAGCAGCTGTGAATCTGCACTTTGTATCACAGGAATTGTTATATCACACCTGACTCTCGATTGTAACCTCCGGACAGGCTGGATTCACATTTATGGCATTTTTAGTGCTTTTTGCATTTTGCAGGTTTGCACTCCAGTCCATATAACATGGTTTCCTATGGAAGACGTTCTGTAGAGCAAATCTGCAAAATGCAAAAAGCACTAAAAATGCCATAAATGTGAATCCAGCCTTACTCCATACCTGCCGCTGATTGTAACCTCCGGTTACTCCATACCTGACGCTGATTGTAACCTCCGGTTACTCCATACCTGACTCTGATTGTAACCTCCGGTTACTCCATACCTGACGCTGATTGTAACCTCCGGTTACTCCATACCTGCCGCTGATTGTAACCTCCGGTTACTCCATACCTGACGCTGATTGTAACCTCCGGTTACTCCATACCTGCCGCTGATTGTAACCTCCGGTTACTCCATACCTGACGCTGATTGTAACCTCCGGTTACTCCATACCTGCCGCTGATTGTAACCTCCGGTTACTCCATACCTGACGCTGATTGTAACCTCCGGTTACTCCATACCTGACGCTGATTGTAACCTCCGGTTACTCCATACCTGACGCTGATTGTAACCTCCGGTTACTCCATACCTGACGCTGATTGTAACCTCCGGTTACTCCATACCTGACGCTAATTGTAACCTCCGGTTACTCCATACCTGACGCTGATTGTAACCTCCGGTTACTCCATACCTGACGCTGATTGTAACCTCCGGTTACTCCATACCTGACGCTGATTGTAACCTCCGGTTACTCCATACCTGACGCTGATTGTAACCTCCGGTTACTCCATACCTGACGCTAATTGTAACCTCCGGTTACTCCATACCTGCCGCTGATTGTAACCTCCGGTTACTCCATACCTGACGCTGATTGTAACCTCCGGTTACTCCATACCTGCCGCTGATTGTAACCTCCGGTTACTCCATACCTGACGCTGATTGTAACCTCCGGTTACTCCATACCTGACGCTGATTGTAACCTCCAGTTACTCCATACCTGACGCTGATTGTAACCTCCGGTTACTCCATACCTGACGCTGATTGTAACCTCCGGTTACTCCATACCTGCCGCTGATTGCAGTCTCAGGTTACTCCATACCGGACGCTGATTGTAACCTCCGGTTACTCCATACCTGCCGCTGATTGCAGTCTCAGGTTACTCAGAGTAACTTGCAAGATTTATATATTTTTATATTGTTTGATGTATTATGCCGGCCATACACGGTCCGAATTTCGAAAGAATTTTCTTTCGAAAATCGTATCTAAGAATTTTCGTACGAATTTCGCACCATTAGTGGGGCTGCAGCAACGGCCGATTTTCGTGCGGAAATCAAATTTGAGGAATCGGACATGTTGGAAATTTTTAGAAAAACAAACGATTTTCTAATCTATGATGGGAGAAACATGCGAGAAATGTAATAAGAAAAGAAAATTTACGGAGAGAAAAGAAGATTCCCGGCCATAAATTCTTTTCTGTGGCAACATGAGGTGAAATTGAAGGTTCGGTCGGCCGAATTTTCGAAAATCAATGGTGGCACATCGGATCACAAAAAAATCAACTTTCTGATTTTGAAAAGAAAATTTGTTCAAACTTCGACCGTGTGTGGCCTGCCTTACAAAATCATCACAATCACTTTGTGCATCCGGGTGGATTATACCGCATTTTTTTTCCCCCTGATAAATTGGGCTTTAATTTGGTGGTAAATAGTAATGGATATCTCCTTTTTTTTATTCTTTTTTTATTATTATTATCAAATGAAAACTGGCCCAAAATTGTAAAAAAAAAAAACCCCGCTAGCGGCTGAAGAAAGGGTTAAAATCGCCCGTGTTGTGGGGCTTCCGAATCGCTTTTCAGGTGCATTCCAATGGACATGGGCGGTGGGGGAGGGGTGTATACACGGCTCCCAAACCGCCCCAAAGATGCTGCTTGCAGGACTTTTTTTCCCGTCCCGCAAGTGCCCCGTCCCCGTGTGAAAGCCCTCGGGCTCCCACACTAGGGTGACATGGGAGGCGATTTACAGGCGCTATTTTTAGAGCTAAAACGCCTGAAAAACGCCTCCATGGTGACAGTAACCTTCCTCCGGCACGCACCTCCATTAAACCTTCATCCAGGTATTTTTTCTTTATTTTTGATCATTTCTTTCTGCAAGGAAAGAGAAAGATACATTGTATATTTCCTCTCCATTTACAGAAAGAAAAAAAACCCACAGGGGCGGGCTTCACATTGACTGATCACTTTTTTTTTTTTTTAAAGCCCGTGGCGTGTGAGACACCCAAAAACTCCACCCGGGGCCAAAAAAAGTGCAGACACCTAAAGAGTGACACAAAATGTGCAACGGGAGTGCTATGACCCTCCCTAGGAAGGACCTTACCCTGATCCCCCGGGGTGATGGGCTCCAGACTGAGGTAATCACCGGCCCTCCAGCCAGGAATACAAAATTCCTCTGGTTCCGGCCAGAAGACTCGGCCATAGAGGCAGGTGCAAAAAAAAGGTGTGTATGTGAAGTGACCACGGTGCCAACAAAACTCAAAGTGCCCCTCAACACAGTGAGAATTATGACACCTCTGGACTGTCACTCCAGGGGCACATTCACCAGAGGCATATTCACCAGGGGCATATTCACCAGGGGCATATTCACCAGAGGCATATTCACCAGGGTCACATTCACCAGAGGCACATTCACCAGGGGCACATTCACCAGAGGCACATTCACCAGGGGCACATTCACCAGAGGCATATTCACCAGGGGCACATTCACCAGAGGCATATTCACCAGGGGCATATTCACCAGAGGCATATTCACCAGGGTCACATTCACCAGAGGCACATTCACCAGGGGCACATTCACCAGAGGCATATTCACCAGGGGCATATTCACCAGGGGCACATTCACCAGGGGCACATTCACCAGGGTCACATTCACCAGAGGCACATTCACCAGGGGCACATTCACCAGAGGCATATTCACCAGAGGCATATTCACCAGGGGCATATTCACCAGGGGCATATTCACCAGGGGCACATTCACCAGAGGCACATTCTCCAGGGGCACATTCACCACAGGATTTTCTCCAGGGGCACATTCTCCAGGGGCACATTCTTCAGGGGCACATTCACCAGAGGCACATTCACCAGGGGCACATTCACCAGAGGCACATTCTCCAGGGGCACATTCACCAGAGGCACATTCACCAGGGGCACATTCTGCAGGGGCACATTCACCAGGGGCACATTCACCAGAGGCACATTCACCAGGGGCACATTCTGCAGGGGCACATTCACCAGAGGCACATTCTGCAGGGGCACATTCACCAGGGGCACATTCTGCAGGGGCACATTCACCAGGGGCACATTCTTCAGGGGCACATTCACCAGAGGCACATTCACCAGGGGCACATTCTGCAGGGGCACATTCACCAGGGGCACATTCTGCAGGGGCACATTCTGCAGGGGCACATTCACCAGGGGCACATTCTTCAGGGGCACATTCACCAGAGGCACATTCACCAGGGGCACATTCTGCAGGGGCACATTCACCAGGGGCACATTCACCAGAGGCACATTCACCAGGGGCACATTCTGCAGGGGCACATTCACCAGGGGCACATTCTGCAGGGGCACATTCACCAGGGGCACATTCTTCAGGGGCATATTCACCACTGCCTTTTCTCCAGGGGCACATTCTCCAGGGGCACATTCACCAGGGGCACATTCACCACGGCCTTTTCTCCAACCCTGACCCACAGCCCAGGCCGGTGGAGCCCTCACCCCTACCAGGAAGGCCCTGATGCTGGGGCTCAACCACCACTCCCTTCACTCCTAAATAATTACATTCGGGAAATACTAACCCCCCCCCCCTCGAGTGGGAAAAGGGGGGCCAGTGTTCTTTCCTGAAAAACTGACAGGAACTCCATCAATCTAGGCTAGAAGGCCAGGGACCGACCCCTTCGTCCAGTCCCGGTGTTCCTCCATCCATATCAGGAGGTAACCCTTCCGGCTTTCTCTAAAGAAGGCCCAATAACGTCCCTCCATTCATCGACCAATCCGGTTTCGGTCCTCCCTGATACTCACCGTCCCGGTTATCATTACGCCAAGTGGTTTTGCATAGCCACCACCACCCCCAACCCCCCCCCCACCGTGGATCACGGACAGTAACACTGCGCCAACACTCAGGAACCGATAAGAACAGATCCTACACTTGATCTTAGCTGAAAGGCTGTGACTGATCACTGTGGTAGCCAATCAGAGGCTACCACAGAGATCGGGTGACCTGGGATCTGGCGATCTGTGTCCCGATCGTTAGTACAGGGCCCGGGGCTCTCGGTGACACCCCGTGCGGCACGCTCCAAGCACAAAGGGAGGAACATATATATGTGGCCCCAACAGAAGAGAAGCCCACTTCTGTGAGGCCGTATATTTGTGTTACGTCAGCATGAAGGGGTTAAATGAATGTAAATGACCCGCCCTGTGGGTGTTACTATTCTAGAAATCTGGTTATTTTATTTCCAATATATACCCGTTACATATGCAGGTTTTGCTTCCTACTTAGTTTTACAGCAGGGTGGCTGCACTTTACTGTTCCTCTCCTTGTATGGAAGTGAATGGATGAGGAGGAATGACTGCAGAAGAAAGAAATAAAAATAACTAAACATCATCCCAATTTAATATGGAGATTATTTTGCATGTGAGAGTTATCCCCTTCCTCCCTGTCCTTGTGACCCCATGAACACAAATGGGGGGAGTGGTTGTCACCGGGACAGGAAGGCAAGGGCAGCAATAATAAAATTATCAGCAGGTTTAACCCCTCCCCCTCTAATAGAAAAAAAATGTGTGCTTATTGCTTGTATCTTTATTGGAAAAAAAATATCCCATCACTTCCTATCCCAATAGGGACACAAAAGGTCGGGATAGACTGGCCGAAATGTATCTGCCATTGAACTTCTGGTCTTTTTCCTCTCCCCCTCCGGAGGGGTCTGTCTTTGGGAAAGCCCCTCACCAAGTACCTGGTGGACCGGCTTCGGCCCAGGTAGACCATGTCAGGAGCCTTGCACCCCCAGGAGGTTCAGGGTTAGAGCCCCTTCCTCTTCAGAGGCCATTCTGTACCATCTGTGCTCCCGCCCCGTATTCGGCTTCTCCTCTGTTATATGGTATCAATCTGTACTGGTCAGAAGATAAAACTGTAGAAAAAATAAAAAAATTGTCTGGATAAAATAGCTCCAGTAGATCAGAGCTTGTTCTCGGTTAGTGTCAGGGTCAAAGAGGTCAGAATGGTTTAGGTAGTATAAAAAAATCATTGCAGATTGAATGATGTTCTCACCCTGTGAGTGCAGGGCATCATTGGCCCGCCCCCTGGGTGAGTGCAGGGCATCATTGGCCCGCCCCCTGGGTGAGTGCAGGGCATCATTGGCCCGCCCCCTGGGTGAGTGCAGGGCGTCATTGGCCCGCCCCCTGGGCGAGTGCAGGGCGTCATTGGCCCGCCCCCTGGGTGAGTGCAGGGCGTCATTGGCCTGCTCCCTGGGTGAGTGCAGGATGTCATTGGCCCACCCCCTGGGTGAGTGCAGGGCGTCATTGGCCCGCCCCCTGAGTGAGTGCAGGGCGTCATTGGCCCGCCCCCTGGGTGAGTGCAGGATGTCATTGGCCCACCCCTTGGGTGAGTGCAGGGCGTCATTGGCCCGCCCCCTGAGTGAGTGCAGGGCGTCATTGGCCCGCCCCCTGGGTGAGTGCAGGATGTCATTGGCCCGCCCCCTGGGTGAGTGCAGGGCATCATTGGCCCGCCCCCTGGATGAGTGCAGGGCGTCATTGGCCCGCTCCCTGGGTGAGTACAGGATGTCATTGGCCCGCCCCATGGGTGAGTGCAGGATGTCATTGGCCTGTCCCGTGGGTGAGTGCAGGATGTCATTGGCCCGCCCCCTGGGTGAGTGCAGGGCGTCATTGGCCCACCCCCTGGATGAGTGCAGGGTGTCATTGGCCCGCCCCCTGGATGAGTGCAGGGTGTCATTGGCCTGCCCCCTGGGGGATGCATTAATATATCACCTTGCAGTCACAATGCAATGGCACAGAGAATGGCACTCATATCGTCATCACACTTTCCATCATTGAGGACCACCCAGCAGTGGGGAAGAGGAACCCGCATGTCACATGACTGTCCATTTTTGTGGGTATAAAAACAATATACATGGGGGAGGGGAAAATATTATTGGGTCCTAGGGGTCCATTGAATGTAAACACCCACATGGGGTGATTGGGCCCTCAATAAACACGAAGCTAATAGCAAATAAGAATAGTGGGTTCACAACCCTCCGACCACTGATAACACAGGAGACGTTTAGGATATGCCTGTTGTAGCACATGCAGTGTTACTGGTCCTTACCTGCAGATTCCCATCTATTTTAAAATCCTCCTCCTCACTGGATGGGTTCATCATTGCTATGCATCCTAAAACAGGAGTTTAATGTGTACATGCTAATACACACTCTGTATCTAAGACCCAACACCAAAAACTCAGCCAACCTGCCCATCCATATCCTAGAGCCAACACCAAAAACCTAACCAAACCTCTACACCTTATCTTAGCCCCACCACCTAACCTTCAACCAAACCTTCATTCCTTATCCTAGACCCAACTCCCAAGACCTAACCAAACCCCCTACACCTTATTCTAGACCCAACACCAAACACCAAATCAGTATCCTAGACCCAACACCTATCATTCAACCAAACCTCCACTCCTTGTCCTAGACCCAACACCAAAGACTTAACCGAACCTCTACACCTTATCTGCGCCCCAACACCTATCATTCAACCAAACCTTCACTCCTTGTCCTAGACCCAACACCAAAGACCTAATCAACAGCCCTACATTTTATCCTAAACCTAAGACTCAACCAAGCCCCAAATTTGAATCCTAGACCAACACCTTACACTCAACCAAACCCCAAATCCGTATCCTACCTAGACCCAATCCCCGAAAACCTAACCAAACCTCTACACCTAATCCTAGACCCAACACCTAACACTCAACCAAACCCCCACTCCTAATCATAGACCCAACACTGAACACCTAACCAAACCTTTCTCCTTATCTTAGCCTCAACACTTAACACTCAAACAAGCCCCCATATCTTATTATCTTATCCTTTACCCAACACCTAATGCCGCGTACATACGATCGGACATTCCGACAACAAAATCCTGGATTTATTTCCGACGGATGTTGGTTCAAACTTGTCTTGCATACACACGGTCACACAAATGTTGTTGGAAATTCCGAACGTCCAGAACGCGGTGATGTACAACACGTACGACAAGCCGAGAAAAATGAAATACAATAGCCAGTGCGGCTCTTCTGCTTGATTCCGAGCATGCGTGAAACTTTGTGCGTCGGGATTGTGTACACACGATCGGAATTTCCGACAACGGATTTTGTTGTTGAAAAATTTGATGACCAGATCTCAAAATTTTGTTGTCGGAAATTCCATCAAAAAATGTCCGATGGAGCCCACACACGGTCGGAATTTCTGACAACAAGCTTCCATCGAACATTTGTTGTTGGAAATTCCAACTGTGTGTATGTGGCATAAGGCTTAGCCAAACCACTGTACCTTATCCAAGCCCCAACAACTAACACTTAACCAAATCTCTATGTCCTATCCAAGCCCCAACACCTAACACTTAACCAAACCTCTATGTCCTATCCCAGCCCCAACACCTAACACTTAACCAAACCTCTATGTCCTATCCCAGCCCCAACACCTAACAACTAACCAAACCTCTATATCCTATCCAAGCCCCAACACCTAACACTTAACCAAACCTCTATGTCCTATCCCAGCCCCAACACCTAACACTTAACCAAATCTCTATGTCCTATCCAAGCCCCAACACCTAACACTTAACCAAACCTCTATGTCCTATCCAAGCCCCAACACCTAACACTTAACCAAACCTCTATGTCCTATCCCAGCCCCAACACCTAACACTTCACCAAACCCCTATGTCCTATCCAAGCCCCAACACCTAACACTTAACCAAACCCCTATGTCCTATCCCAGCCCCAACACCTAACACTTAACCAAACCCCTATGTCCTATCCAAGCCCCAACACCTAACACTTAACCAAACCTCTATGTCCTATTCCAGCCCCAACACCTAACACTTAACCAAACTTCTATGTCCTATCCAAGCCCCAACACCTAACACTTAACCAAACCCCTATGTCCTATCCCAGCCCCAACACCTAACACTTAACCAAACCCCTATGTCCTATCCAAGCCCCAACACCTAACACTTAACCAAACCTCTATGTCCTATCCAAGCCCCAACACCTAACACTTAACCAAACCTCTATGTCCTATCCCAGCCCCAACACCTAACACTTAACCAAACCTCTATGTCCTATCCAAGCCCCAACACCTAACACTTAACCCAACTTCTATGTCCTATCCCAGCCCCAACACCTAACACTTAACCAAACCTCTATGTCCTATCCCAGCCCCAACACCTAACACTTAAACAAACCCCTATGTCCTATCCCAGCCCCAACACCTAACACTTACCAAACCCCTATGTCCTATCCCAGCCCCAACACCTAACAACTAACCAAACCTCTATGTCCTATCCAAGCCCCAACACCTAACACTTAACCAAACCTCTATGTCCTATCCAAGCCCCAACACCTAACACTTAACCAAACCTCTATGTCCTATCCCAGCCCCGACACCTAACACTTAACCAAACCCCTATGTCCTATCCAAGCCTCAACACCTAACACTTAACCAAACCCCTATGTCCTATCCAAGCCCCAACACCTAACACCTAACCAAACCCCTATGTCCTATTCCAGCCCCAACACCTAACACTTAACCAAACCTCTATGTCCTATCCAAGCCCCAACACCTAACACTTAACCAAACCTCTATGTCCTATCCAAGCCCCAACACCTAACACTTAACCAAACCTCTATGTCCTATCCAAGCCCCAACACCTAACACTTAACCAAACCTCTATGTCCTATCCCAGCCCCGACACCTAACACTTAACCAAACCCCTATGTCCTATCCAAGCCTCAACACCTAACACTTAACCAAACCCCTATGTCCTATCCAAGCCCCAACACCTAACACCTAACCAAACCCCTATGTCCTATTCCAGCCCCAACACCTAACACTTAACCAAACCTCTATGTCCTATCCAAGCCCCAACACCTAACAACTAACCAAACCTCTATGTCCTATCCCAGCCCCAACACCTAACACTTAACCAAACCTCTATGTCCTATCCCAGCCCCAACACCTAACACTTAACCAAACCTCTATGTCCTATCTAAGCCCCAACACCTAACACTTAACCAAACCTTTATGTCCTATCCAAGCCTCAACACCTAACACTTAACCAAACCTTTATGTCCTATTCAAGCCTCAACACCTAACACCTAACCAAACCTCTATGTCCTATCCAAGCCCCAACACCTAACACTTAACCAAACCTCTATGTCCTATCCAAGCCCCAACACCTAACACTTAACCAAACCTCTATGTCCTATCCAAGCCCCAACACCTAACACTTAACCAAACCTCTATGTCCTATCCAAGCCCCAACACCTAACACTTAACCAAACCTTTATGTCCTATTCAAGCCTCAACACCTAACACCTAACCAAACCTCTATGTCCTATCCAAGCCCCAACACCTAACACTTAACCTCTATGTCCTATCCAAGCCCCAACACCTAACACTTAACCAAACCTCTATGTCCTATCCAAGCCCCAACACCTAACACTTAACCAAACCTTTATGTCCTATTCAAGCCTCAACACCTAACACCTAACCAAACCTCTATGTCCTATCCAAGCCCCAACACCTAACACTTAACCAAACCTCTATGTCCTATCCAAGCCCCAACACCTAACACCTAACCAAACCTCTATGTCCTATCTAAGCCCCAACACCTAACACTTAACCAAACCTTTATGTCCTATCCAAGCCTCAACACCTAACACTTAACCAAACCTCTATGTCCTATCCAAGCCCCAACACCTAACACTTAACCAAACCTCTATGTCCTATCCAAGCCCCAACACCTAACACTTAACCAAACCCCTATGTCCTATCCAAGCCCCAACACCTAACACTTAACCAAACCTCTATGTCCTATCCAAGCCCCAACACCTAACACTTAACCAAACCTCTATGTCCTATCCAAGCCCCAACACCTAACACTTAACCAAACCTCTATGTCCTATCCAAGCCCCAACACCTAACACTTAACCAAACCTCTATGTCCTATCCCAGCCCCAACACCTAACACTTAACCAAACCTCTATGTCCTATCCCAGCCCCAACACCTAACACTTAACCAAACCCCTATGTCCTATCCAAGCCCCAACACCTAACACTTAACCAAACCCCTATGTCCTATCCAAGCCCCAACACCTAACACTTAACCCAACTTCTATGTCCTATCCCAGCCCCAACACCTAACACTTAACCAAACCTCTATGTCCTATCCAAGCCCCAACACTTAACCAAACCTCTATGTCCTATCCCAGCCCCAACACCTAACAACTAACCAAACCTCTATATCCTATCCAAGCCCCAACACCTAACACTTAACCAAACCTCTATGTCCTATCCAAGCCCCAACACCTAACACTTAACCAAACCTCTATGTCCTATCCAAGCCCCAACACCTAACACTTAACCAAACCTCTATGTCCTATCCCAGCCCTAACACTTAACCAAACCCCTATGTCCTATCCCAGCCCCAACACCTAACACTTAACCAAACCTCTATGTCCTATCCAAGCCCCAACACCTAACACTTAACCAAACCCCTATGTCCTATCCAAGCCCCAACACCTAACACTTAACCAAACCCCTATGTCCTATCCCAGCCCCAACACCTAACACTTAACCAAACCTCTATGTCCTATCCCAGCCCCAACACCTAACAACTAACCAAACCTCTATGTCCTATCCCAGCCCCAACACCTAACACTTAACCAAACCTCTATGTCCTATCCAAGCCCCAACACCTAACACCTAACCAAACCTCTATGTCCTATCCCAGCCTCAACACCTAACACTTAACCAAACCTCTATGTCCTATCCAAGCCCCAACACCTAACACTTAACCAAACCTCTATGTCCTATCCCAGCCCCAACACCTAACACTTAACCAAACCTCTATGTCCTATCCCAGCCCCAACACCTAACACTTAACCAAACCTCTATGTCCTATCCCAGCCCCAACACCTAACACTTAACCAAACCTCTATGTCCTATCCCAGCCCCAACACCTAACACTTAACCAAACCTTTATGTCCTATTCAAGCCTCAACACCTAACACTTAACCAAACCTCTATGTCCTATCCCAGCCCCAACACCTAACACTTAACCAAACCTCTATGTCCTATCCAAGCCCCAACACCTAACACTTAACCAAACCTCTATGTCCTATCCAAGCCCCAACACCTAACACTTAACCAAACCTCTATGTCCTATCCAAGCCCCAACACCTAACACTTAACCAAACCTTTATGTCCTATCCCAGCCCCAACACCTAACACTTAACCAAACCTCTATGTCCTATCCCAGCCCCAACACCTAACACTTAACCAAACCTCTATGTCCTATCCAAGCCCCAACACCTAACACTTAACCAAACCTCTATGTCCTATCCCAGCCCCAACACCTAACACTTAACCAAACCTTTATGTCCTATTCAAGCCTCAACACCTAACACTTAACCAAACCTCTATGTCCTATCCCAGCCCCAACACCTAACACCTAACCAAACCTCTATGTCCTATCCAAGCCCCAACACCTAACACTTAACCAAACCTCTATGTCCTATCCAAGCCCCAACACCTAACACTTAACCAAACCTCTATGTCCTATCCCAGCCCCAACACCTAACACCTAACCAAACCTCTATGTCCTATCCCAGCCCCAACACCTAACACTTAACCAAACCTTTATGTCCTATCCCAGCCCCAACACCTAACACCTAACCAAACCTCTATGTCCTATCCCAGCCCCAACACCTAACACTTAACCAAACCTCTATGTCCTATCCCAGCCCCAACACCTAACAACTAACCAAACCTCTATGTCCTATCCCAGCCCCAACACCTAACACTTAACCAAACCCCTATGTCCTATCCAAGCCCCAACACCTAACACTTAACCAAACCTCTATGTCCTATCCAAGCCCCAACACCTAACACTTAACCAAACCTCTATGTCCTATCCCAGCCCCAACACCTAACACTTAACCAAACCTCTATGTCCTATCCCAGCCCCAACACCTAACAACTAACCAAACCTCTATGTCCTATCCCAGCCCCAACACCTAACACTTAACCAAACCCCTATGTCCTATCCAAGCCCCAACACCTAACACTTAACCAAACCTCTATGTCCTATCCAAGCCCCAACACCTAACACTTAACCAAACCTCTATGTCCTATCCCAGCCCCAACACCTAACACTTAACCAAACCTCTATGTCCTATCCAAGCCCCAACACCTAACACTTAACCAAACCTCTATGTCCTATCCAAGCCCCAACACCTAACACTTAACCAAACCTCTATGTCCTATCCCAGCCCCAACACCTAACACTTAACCAAACCTTTATGTCCTATCCCAGCCCCAACACCTAACACTTAACCAAACCCCTATGTCCTATCCAAGCCCCAACACCTAACACTTAACCAAACCTCTATGTCCTATCCAAGCCCCAACAGCTAACACTTAACCAAACCTCTATGTCCTATCCCAGCCCCAACACCTAACAACTAACCAAACCTCTATGTCCTATCCCAGCCCCAACACCTAACACTTAACCAAACCCCTATGTCCTATCCAAGCCCCAACACCTAACAACTAACCAAACCTCTATGTCCTATCCAAGCCCCAACACCTAACACTTAACCAAACCTCTATGTCCTATCCAAGCCCCAACACCTAACACTTAACCAAACCCCTATGTCCTATCCAAGCCCCAACACCTAACACTTAACCAAACCTCTATGTCCTATCCAAGCCCCAACACCTAACACTTAACCAAACCCCTATGTCCTATCCCAGCCCCAACACCTAACACTTAACCAAACCTCTATGTCCTATCCCAGCCCCAACACCTAACACTTAACCAAACCCCTATGTCCTATCCAAGCCCCAACACCTAACACTTAACCAAACCTCTATGTCCTATCCAAGCCTCAACACCTAACACTTAACCAAACCTCTATGTCCTATCCAAGCCTCAACACCTAACACTTAACCAAACCCCTATGTCCTATCCAAGCCCCAACACCTAACACTTAACCAAACCTCTATGTCCTATCCAAGCCTCAACACCTAACACTTAACCAAACCTCTATGTCCTATCCCAGCCCCAACACCTAACACTTAACCAAACCTCTATGTCCTATCCCAGCCCCAACACCTAACACTTAACCAAACCTCTATGTCCTATCCCAGCCCCAACACCTAACACTTAACCAAACCTCTATGTCCTATCCCAGCTCCAACACCTAACACTTAACCAAACCTCTATGTCCTATCCAAGCCCCAACACCTAACACTTAACCAAACCCCTATGTCCTATCCCAGCCCCAACACCTAACACTTAACCAAACCTCTATGTCCTATCCAAGCCCCAACACCTAACACTTAACCAAACCTCTATGTCCTATCCCAGCCCCAACACCTAACACTTAACCAAACCCCTATGTCCTATCCCAGCTCCAACACCTAACACTTAACCAAACCTCTATGTCCTATCCAAGCCCCAACACCTAACACTTAACCAAACCCCTATGTCCTATCCCAGCCCCAACACCTAACACTTAACCAAACCTCTATGTCCTATCCAAGCCCCAACACCTAACACTTAACCAAACCTCTATGTCCTATCCCAGCCCCAACACCTAACACCTAACCAAACCTCTATGTCCTATCCTGGCCTCAACACCTAACACTTAACCAAACCTCTATGTCCTATCCAAGCCCCAACACCTAACACTTAACCAAACCTCTATGTCCTATCCAAGCCCCAACACCTAACACTTAACCAAACCTTTATGTCCTATCCCAGCCCCAACACCTAACACTTAACCAAACCTCTATGTCCTATCCCAGCCCCAACACCTAACACTTAACCAAACCTCTATGTCCTATCCAAGCCCCAACACCTAACACTTAACCAAACCTCTATGTCCTATCCCAGCCCCAACACCTAACACTTAACCAAACCTTTATGTCCTATTCAAGCCTCAACACCTAACACTTAACCAAACCTCTATGTCCTATCCCAGCCCCAACACCTAACACCTAACCAAACCTCTATGTCCTATCCAAGCCCCAACACCTAACACTTAACCAAACCTCTATGTCCTATCCAAGCCCCAACACCTAACACTTAACCAAACCTCTATGTCCTATCCCAGCCCCAACACCTAACACTTAACCAAACCTCTATGTCCTATCCCAGCCCCAACACCTAACACCTAACCAAACCTCTATGTCCTATCCCAGCCCCAACACCTAACACTTAACCAAACCTCTATGTCCTATCCCAGCCCCAACACCTAACAACTAACCAAACCTCTATGTCCTATCCCAGCCCCAACACCTAACACTTAACCAAACCCCTATGTCCTATCCAAGCCCCAACACCTAACACTTAACCAAACCTCTATGTCCTATCCAAGCCCCAACACCTAACACTTAACCAAACCTCTATGTCCTATCCCAGCCCCAACACCTAACACTTAACCAAACCTCTATGTCCTATCCCAGCCCCAACACCTAACAACTAACCAAACCTCTATGTCCTATCCCAGCCCCAACACCTAACACTTAACCAAACCCCTATGTCCTATCCAAGCCCCAACACCTAACACTTAACCAAACCTCTATGTCCTATCCAAGCCCCAACACCTAACACTTAACCAAACCTCTATGTCCTATCCCAGCCCCAACACCTAACACTTAACCAAACCTCTATGTCCTATCCAAGCCCCAACACCTAACACTTAACCAAACCTCTATGTCCTATCCAAGCCCCAACACCTAACACTTAACCAAACCTCTATGTCCTATCCCAGCCCCAACACCTAACACCTAACCAAACCTCTATGTCCTATCCCAGCCCCAACACCTAACACTTAACCAAACCTCTATGTCCTATCCAAGCCCCAACACCTAACACTTAACCAAACCTCTATGTCCTATCCCAGCCCCAACACCTAACACTTCACCAAACCTTTATGTCCTATCCCAGCCCCAACACCTAACACTTAACCAAACCCCTATGTCCTATCCAAGCCCCAACACCTAACACTTAACCAAACCTCTATGTCCTATCCAAGCCCCAACAGCTAACACTTAACCAAACCTCTATGTCCTATCCCAGCCCCAACACCTAACAACTAACCAAACCTCTATGTCCTATCCCAGCCCCAACACCTAACACTTAACCAAACCTCTATGTCCTATCCCAGCCCCAACACCTAACAACTAACCAAACCTCTATGTCCTATCCAAGCCCCAACACCTAACACTTAACCAAACCTCTATGTCCTATCCAAGCCCCAACACCTAACACTTAACCAAACCCCTATGTCCTATCCAAGCCCCAACACCTAACACTTAACCAAACCTCTATGTCCTATCCAAGCCCCAACACCTAACACTTAACCAAACCTCTATGTCCTATCCCAGCCCCAACACCTAACACTTAACCAAACCTCTATGTCCTATCCCAGCCCCAACACCTAACACTTAACCAAACCCCTATGTCCTATCCAAGCCCCAACACCTAACACTTAACCAAACCTCTATGTCCTATCCAAGCCTCAACACCTAACACTTAACCAAACCTCTATGTCCTATCCAAGCCTCAACACCTAACACTTAACCAAACCCCTATGTCCTATCCAAGCCCCAACACCTAACACTTAACCAAACCTCTATGTCCTATCCAAGCCTCAACACCTAACACTTAACCAAACCTCTATGTCCTATCCCAGCCCCAACACCTAACACTTAACCAAACCTCTATGTCCTATCCCAGCCCCAACACCTAACACTTAACCAAACCTCTATGTCCTATCCCAGCCCCAACACCTAACACTTAACCAAACCTCTATGTCCTATCCCAGCTCCAACACCTAACACTTAACCAAACCTCTATGTCCTATCCAAGCCCCAACACCTAACACTTAACCAAACCCCTATGTCCTATCCCAGCCCCAACACCTAACACTTAACCAAACCTCTATGTCCTATCCAAGCCCCAACACCTAACACTTAACCAAACCTCTATGTCCTATCCCAGCCCCAACACCTAACACCTAACCAAACCTCTATGTCCTATCCTGGCCTCCAACACCTAACACCTAACCAAACCTCTATGTCCTATCCCAGCCCCAACACCTAACACTTAACCAAACCTCTATGTCCTATCCCAGCCCCAACACCTAACACTTAACCAAACCTCTATGTCCTATCCAAGCCCCAACACCTAACACTTAACCAAACCTCTATGTCCTATCCAAGCCCCAACACCTAACACTTAACCAAACCTCTATGTCCTATCCCAGCCCCAACACCTAACACTTAACCAAACCTTTATGTCCTATCCCAGCCCCAACACCTAACACTTAACCAAACCCCTATGTCCTATCCAAGCCCCAACACCTAACACTTAACCAAACCTCTATGTCCTATCCAAGCCCCAACAGCTAACACTTAACCAAACCTCTATGTCCTATCCCAGCCCCAACACCTAACAACTAACCAAACCTCTATGTCCTATCCCAGCCCCAACACCTAACACTTAACCAAACCCCTATGTCCTATCCAAGCCCCAACACCTAACACTTAACCAAACCTCTATGTCCTATCCAAGCCCCAACATCTAACACTTAACCAAACCTCTATGTCCTATCCCAGCCCCAACACCTAACACTTAACCAAACCTCTATGTCCTATCCCAGCCCCAACACCTAACACCTAACACTTAACCAAACCTCTATGTCCTATCCCAGCCCCAACACTTAACACTTAACCAAACCCCTATGTCCTATCCAAGCCCCAACACCTAACACTTAACCAAACCTCTATGTCCTATCCAAGCCCCAACACCTAACACTTAACCAAACCTCTATGTCCTATCCCAGCCCCAACACCTAACACTTAACCAAACCTCTATGTCCTATCCCAGCTCCAACACCTAACACTTAACCAAACCTCTATGTCCTATCCAAGCCCCAACACCTAACACTTAACCAAACCCCTATGTCCTATCCCAGCCCCAACACCTAACACTTAACCAAACCTCTATGTCCTATCCAAGCCCCAACACCTAACACTTAACCAAACCTCTATGTCCTATCCCAGCCCCAACACCTAACACCTAACCAAACCTCTATGTCCTATCCTGGCCTCAACACCTAACACTTAACCAAACCTCTATGTCCTATCCCAGCCCCAACACCTAACACTTAACCAAACCTCTATGTCCTATCCCAGCCCCAACACCTAACACTTAACCAAACCTCTATGTCCTATCCCAGCCCCAACACCTAACACCTAACCAAACCTCTATGTCCTATCCCAGCCCCAACACCTAACACTTAACCAAACCTCTATGTCCTATCCCAGCCCCAACACCTAACACCTAACCAAACCTCTATGTCCTATCCCAGCCCCAACACCTAACACTTAACCAAACCTCTATGTCCTATCCCAGCCCCAACACCTAACAACTAACCAAACCTCTATGTCCTATCCCAGCCCCAACACCTAACACTTAACCAAACCCCTATGTCCTATCCAAGCCCCAACACCTAACACTTAACCAAACCTCTATGTCCTATCCAAGCCCCAACACCTAACACTTAACCAAACCTCTATGTCCTATCCAAGCCCCAACACCTAACACTTAACCAAACCTCTATGTCCTATCCAAGCCCCAACACCTAACACTTAACCAAACCTCTATGTCCTATCCCAGCCCCAACACCTAACACTTAACCAAACCTCTATGTCCTATCCCAGCCCCAACACCTAACACCTAACCAAACCTCTATGTCCTATCCCAGCCCCAACACCTAACACTTAACCAAACCTCTATGTCCTATCCCAGCCCCAACACCTAACAACTAACCAAACCTCTATGTCCTATCCCAGCCCCAACACCTAACACTTAACCAAACCCCTATGTCCTATCCAAGCCCCAACACCTAACACTTAACCAAACCTCTATGTCCTATCCCAGCCCCAACACCTAACACTTAACCAAACCTCTATGTCCTATCCCAGCCCCAACACCTAACAACTAACCAAACCTCTATGTCCTATCCCAGCCCCAACACCTAACACTTAACCAAACCCCTATGTCCTATCCAAGCCCCAACACCTAACACTTAACCAAACCTCTATGTCCTATCCAAGCCCCAACACCTAACACTTAACCAAACCCCTATGTCCTATCCAAGCCCCAACACCTAACACTTAACCAAACCTCTATGTCCTATCCAAGCCCCAACACCTAACACTTAACCAAACCTCTATGTCCTATCCCAGCCCCAACACCTAACACTTAACCAAACCTCTATGTCCTATCCCAGCCCCAACACCTAACACTTAACCAAACCTCTATGTCCTATCCAAGCCCCAACACCTAACACTTAACCAAACCTCTATGTCCTATCCCAGCCCCAACACCTAACACTTAACCAAACCTCTATGTCCTATCCAAGCCCCAACACCTAACACTTAACCAAACCTCTATGTCCTATCCAAGCCCCAACACCTAACACTTAACCAAACCTCTATGTCCTATCCCAGCCCCAACACCTAACACCTAACCAAACCTCTATGTCCTATCCCAGCCCCAACACCTAACACTTAACCAAACCTCTATGTCCTATCCCAGCCCCAACACCTAACACTTAACCAAACCTTTATGTCCTATCCCAGCCCCAACACCTAACACTTAACCAAACCCCTATGTCCTATCCAAGCCCCAACACCTAACACTTAACCAAACCTCTATGTCCTATCCAAGCCCCAACAGCTAACACTTAACCAAACCTCTATGTCCTATCCCAGCCCCAACACCTAACAACTAACCAAACCTCTATGTCCTATCCCAGCCCCAACACCTAACACTTAACCAAACCCCTATGTCCTATCCAAGCCCCAACACCTAACACTTAACCAAACCTCTATGTCCTATCCAAGCCCCAACATCTAACACTTAACCAAACCTCTATGTCCTATCCCAGCCCCAACACCTAACACTTAACCAAACCTCTATGTCCTATCCCAGCCCCAACACCTAACACCTAACACTTAACCAAACCTCTATGTCCTATCCAAGCCTCAACACCTAACACTTAACCAAACCCCTATGTCCTATCCAAGCCCCAACACCTAACACTTAACCAAACCTCTATGTCCTATCCAAGCCTCAACACCTAACACTTAAGCAAACCTCTATGTCCTATCCCAGCCCCAACACCTAACACTTAACCAAACCTCTATGTCCTATCCCAGCTCCAACACCTAACACTTAACCAAACCTCTATGTCCTATCCAAGCCCCAACACCTAACACTTAACCAAACCCCTATGTCCTATCCCAGCCCCAACACCTAACACTTAACCAAACCTCTATGTCCTATCCCAGCCCCAACACCTAACACTTAACCAAACCTCTATGTCCTATCCAAGCCCCAACACCTAACACTTAACCAAACCTCTATGTCCTATCCAAGCCCCAACACCTAACACTTAACCAAACCCCTATGTCCTATCCAAGCCCCAACACCTAACACTTAACCAAACCCCTATGTCCTATCCAAGCCCCAACACCTAACACTTAACCAAACCTCTATGTCCTATCCCAGCCCCAACACCTAACACTTAACCAAACCTCTATGTCCTATCCCAGCCCCAACACCTAACACTTAACCAAACCCCTATGTCCTATCCAAGCCCCAAAACCTAACACTTAACCAAACCTCTATGTCCTATCCCAGCCCCAACACCTAACACTTAACCAAACCCCTATGTCCTATCCAAGCCCCAACACCTAATACTTAACCAAACCCCTATGTCCTATCCCAGCCCCAACACCTAACACTTAACCAAACCTCTATGTCCTATCCCAGCCCCAACACCTAACACTTAACCAAACCCCTATGTCCTAT
>JBBDGP010004834.1:0-199407 GCA_037952835.1 Lithobates septentrionalis | reverse complement strand
ATGACTGTATATGTGTGCTGAGCAGTGGCAGCTTGTGCTAAAAAGCCAAGGCTGGTCATTACAGTCACAGCTCCCCTGATACGGCTCTCCTCCACGGCTTCTGTGCTAACCCGGTCTTCTTTCCAGGTTCCAAAAGATCAGCCTCCTGATTGGCCAGGAGGAGACAGCGGAAACCGGAAGTGATGCAATGGCGAATATTGATTTACTAAAATTACAAGTGGGAGGGTTCGGGGCGCAGTGCTGTGCGCCTCAAGGACATCCTAAAACAAACCAATTAGAGCCTCAGGCTTTAATCACATGTTTGTAAAAAAATTACGGACCTAATAGAAACCCATTAGTCCGGCACCCCGCACAGTGCAGTGAGTGCACATACATAGAATTGATTTTTAAATAAATGATAATATGACTAAGATTTTTCAACTTTAAGATGATAAAAAATGTTAGTCATATCAGTTATTTAAAAATAAATCGTTCTATGATTATGCAAACTAACTTTGCACCCCTTATGGACTGGCCACCACTGATGCTGATTATAGGGGGAGTAAACTCAAGTTTTATTTAAAGTGGGTTGTAAACCCACTTTAAAATTCTTAGGCAATCCCCTGCCTTCACTAATGCAATGGCTCCACTGTATGTGCTTTATTAAAAAATGCCTCTGTATAGCTTATTTCCGAACATCACTCAGAGCTCACGTGACTGCCCGCCATCCCCTCTACCAATCTGACGGATACAGCGGGAGGGGTTAGGAATCCCCCACTGACGTCAGTCGGGAGGAGGGGAGGAGAGCAGTGGGCGGTCACGTGAGCGCTGAAGTAAGTAAGGTACGGTATACAGAGGCATTTTTTAAATAAAGTACATATAGTGGAGCCATTGCATTAGCGAACGCAGGGGATTTCCTGAGAAATATAACGTTATTTCAGCAGCAGGAGGGGAGAGGGTGGGCACTGGCATGAACTGACAGGCAGGGAGGGGAGATGAGGACAGAGGAGGACAGGAAAGCTGCAGATGACGGAAGCACGGAAACTGACCACGGTATCAGGGCTCAGCAGCCATGATAAACCGTGGTCAGTTTGCAGAGGGGAGGGCAGAACCAGGCAGGATCAGCCAGGTATTTTAAATGATACAGGGGGGCAAATTACACAGCACAAGCACTGTGCTGTTATTCATGCTTTAAAGGAACAGGATCCTTTTTTTTTTAGGGTAATATACGCTTTAACTATGCCCTCCTAATTCTCTTTTGTGTGTGTGTGGGAGGGGGGACGGGGACAAATGATAAGCCCCAGGTGCCAGACATGCAAGGTATGTGAGTGGTTGACACCACTGGCTGTTAGTGAACCTTGGGTCAATATATCACCAGTTTTTCCTATGGATTCAGCATCTATGTTTCGATAGGGTCAAGCTGGTCTAGCTCTCTGCCTTGTCCCTCTTTGCAGCACTTTAACAGTATAACTATAACATATGGTTAATAAAAGTGAGCAATAGCTCACTAATATAGGTAATCTGTTGCTGCAGAGGTGCTTGGTGAAGGTGGGTCTCTATTCCCTGATGTTATAAAAATAAAAAAACAAAAATAAAATGTATCTAAATAAATTATAAAAAAATTAAATACTTTATTAAAAAATATCCCCTCGCTGTATTAATCCTCAGCTCTTAACCAAACACATCAGATAACTATGGTTGAGATTTGCTTTTACATTATGAGCATGAAATACTTGTGTTACCCAGCAAAATATCATTCAGAACTTCAGGAGTAAACCAGTGAAAATGTCACCCTCATGTCACGTCAGTGCAAATCCAATTTGATCTTATCTTAATGTTACGCCCAATAACAATTTACTTAAACAGATCACTTTTTTCCAGTGTGTTGTGATGTAACTTTGGAAGGTGAATGTACCTAGTAGTTCCTACAGTCCAGTGCTCTTGAGCCCATGTATATAGCAGCTGGGACAAGCTCTCTGTTTTACAGCTGAGGCACTGATCAGAGTTGCTGATCATCGCAAACAACTGTTTGTAAATATGTAAACAAACTGATACGTGTATCTAGTTGCTGCATAGTTGCTGCTGTTAGTGTAAACTAAGCAATGTGAATTTTCATTCAGGCTGGGTTCACACCTATGATGGATGCGGCTCACAGCAGGGGTCTGGAGCATCCCTGTTCTCTGTTTCAACTTTTTGGTGCAATTTTTGCCTGAATTTGGCCCTGAAACGGAGCCAAAGACGCACAGCGTTCCTGTGCAAGCCTCTCCGGAGCGGCCACGGAGATGTGTGAACCAGCTCTATAGAGAGCCAGTCACAATCTCCTGTCAATTTGCATAGGTGTGAACCCAGCCTTAGTGTAGTAAATGAGGTTAGGCTATGCTATCCAATAATGTGTGAGCAAAAATCCAGTTTTTCAGTTTCCTTGCACAGGATTGGATATTTTTTTGAAAAATCGCTTATAGCTAAGCTTCTCCTCAGTCACAATGCTATGCAGAATTTATCTTTGTACAAAAAAAACATTGTTTTGGTGTCATGGTAAATGAGATATCTTGCAGAATAAAATTGGCACTTGTTTTAAAGTTTTCAATGGTCAAAGTGAAAAGGCTTTTTTTACTGTTTTACTTGACTGCTGAGGCGCAATGGGCTTAGGTCACAATTAACGTAACACAATGGGATCAAGTCCCCCACTATCCCTGCCCTTTACCCCATTAAATAAGACACTTACAACTAGGGTTGTCACGATACCACTTTTTTAGGACCGAGTACAAGTACCGATACTTTTTTTCAAGTACTCGCCGATACCGATTACCGATACTTTTTTTTTTTTAATGTCACGGGACAGTTTTTTTTTTTTTTTAACAATGCTTTCTTTTTTTTTGGGGGGGGGGGGGGGTGAACGGTGTCTGTGTGTTTTTTTTTTTATGTACAATTTTTATTTTTTACAATAATATTTTTTTTATTCATTTTTGCAATATGTTTTTTTTTGTTTTTGTTTTTTAATCAGCCCTGTTGGGGGGCTTTGGTGAGATATCAGGGGTCTTAACAGACCCCTGATATCTCCCCCTTGAGACAGAGAAAGAGACAGAGGATAGAGATTCCCCAGTCCCTTTCTCTGCAGCCTCAGCTGCACTGAAAATGAATGGAGAGAAGACAGTGGCTCCTCTCCATTCATAAACTGACACATAGTAATCACAGGAGATTACAATGTATCAGTTATGTGAATGGACAGAGTCAGCTGACTCTATCCATACACAAAGGAAGGAGGAGGGGAACGGCGGAACGGAGGGACAGCGGAGAGGCACAGCAGAACGGAGGTGGACAGAGAAGGAGAGGGGGACAGAGGAACGGAGGAACAGAACGGAGGGGGACAGATAAGGAGAGGGGGACAGAGGAATGGAACGGAGGGGGACAGAGAAGGAGAGGGGGACAGAGGAACGGAACGGAGGGGGACAGAGAAGGAGAGGGGGACAGGGGAACGGAACAGAGGGGGACAGAGAAGGAGAGGGGGACAGAGGAACGGAACGGAGGGGGACAGAGAAGGAGAGGGGGGCAGAGGAACGGAGTGGGCATGGAGGAGGATGCAGTGACAGTCAGCGGTGATCGCGTGGGCAAGTTACAAGCACCGATCACCGCTGTATGTCACTGAAAGCCGCTGAAAGCCGCGGGGGGATGCTTGTAACTCCCCCACACACCGATCACCGCTGACTGTCATAGTATCAGCGGAAGCATCGGGAGCATTTGCCCGAGTACAAGTACTTGGGCAAATGCTCAGTATCGGTGCCGATACCGATACTAGTATCGGTATCGGGACAACCCTACTTACAACCATTAGGTTGGAAAGGGCAAAGCCACAGCTTTAAAAACTGTGGATGAACAAAATAAAATAAAACCGCCCACACCTGTCCTTCCACCACTGCACTCTGAATATTGAACCTACTGTGAGCTGCCACTTAAAAAGGAAATATTGAAATCTGTGGCTACGCGGCAATCCCATACTAGTGCTAGAGGAAGGAGAGGCGGCTGACTGAGCGGGGTGTAGCGGGGAGCAGTGAGGAAGCGCCAGCGGTGAACCGGTGAGGTGATCGTCAGGCATCCACACTCCACACTCCCTGGGTCCGCCGTGACCGTCTGGTGATTGACCTTTTTTGCTGCATGCGTTTGCTGTATTTTATCCTGACTGCTGTGAAGTGCTGTGAAGTGTCATGCCCATTATTTTTATGGATCATGTGAGTGCATTGGTTTTTGGTTTCAGTTTGTTATTAATCTTTTTATACGGTAATACACTATCTGGAGCATTTTTGTTTCATCCTTTATGTGGAACCACTACCCCAAGAACAGTGTCCGGTGCACTGAGCAAAGGATATCTATGCTCGCATGGTAACCCCCATGATAGTGGGTTAAAGCCTTGTCCGGCCAAACACGAGAGTGTAGGGCCTCAACAGCTGGTGAGTTTGCCATTCGTAAGGGAGTGGATTCATGTCACTGAGGTGTGGTGGACAGTTCGGCACAGCATTGAGAATTGGGGACACTTACTTTCTGGAACGTCTTCTTTTTTGGCACGATTGCACAGTTTATGTGGACTATTCACTGTTATACTCACTTCATCTGGCTTTTTATTCAAAAAACTGTTTTACATTATCATTATTTTTTGCAGCCCAGTCATTAAGGCAGTTTAAATTATGATCACGACTTCAATTTAATTCAATTATCACGAAGTGTATCATTTATATATTGTCACTTTATATACTAAGATTTATGCCGCGTACACACGGTCGGACTTTTCGTCTACAAAAGTCCAACGGACGCTGACGGACTAAAGCTGGCTGGTAATCCGATCGTGTGTGGGCTTCTCCGGACTTTCAACGTACTTTTTTAGCCTCAAATCCGACGTACTTTAGATTTGAAACATGCTTCAAATCTTTACTTCGTAACTACGACGGACCCCGAAATCCGCTCGTCTGTGTGCTAGTCCGACGGACAAAAAGCCACGCTAGGGCACCTATTGGCTACTGGCTATGAACTTCCTTATTTTAGTCCGGTGTACGTCATCACGTAAGAATTCGACGGACTTTTGTGTGATCGTGTGTAGGCAAGTCCGTTCGTTAGAAAGTATGCCGCAAGTCCGCCGCAAGTCCGCCGAAAGTCTGCCGGAAGTCTGTCGGACAGGCTGTCTGACTTTTGTAGACGAAAAGTCCGACCGTGTGTACGCGGCATTAGAGTTTATGTTCACCCAGTCTCTTTGGTGCTGTGTCATATCGCACCAGGGGATTGATTTCATATTTATTTTGTAGGAATGGTTGATTGCATCATCAACTGATACTTTAATTTATATTATATATATATTGTTTATTTTTATTTGTGTTTAGGATCTTCTAGGGTCAGCTTGAGCACATGCAACTCACTTATCAACGTTAGGGTGTATTTATTGTTTATTTCACTCCTACGACCAGGGGAGTAGCGCCACTATTCATCTATGGGGTGTTTTCAGATTTCAAAGCCACAGCTTTATTAAATTCCAACACATAACATGTGAACATATTCAACCAGTGCCCGTCAGTCGTACTGTGAGCACTTAACCAAAAGAGGGAAATGGGGCCATTCCTTACCATAAGTGCTGGACGGACAGCTTACTTCCAATTTTCCATCAAGGGCATATCCCATTACAGCAACTTTAACTGCTGACAAGGTCAAGAAAACCGCAGCAAGCTGTGACATACCATAACATAGGAAAAAATGGGTGGGAGGGTGGGTCAGCTCTTCCAAACAGACCCAGAATTCCCTGGGGCACACGTTCCCTGAGCTCAGGCCCATCCCATCCCAACTGTCCCAACCAATCGTTCCCCTTGTCATGCACCTAGCCATGCCCCATCAGTCAATGCTCTCTTTCCCTAGGGGGCTCAAGAGGCCTTCATTGTTTTTACCTTATTTCCTTTAAAATATATATAAATGTGTCCTTCCTTTCTCCTCCACCTTCTTCTCCATCTTATTTCACAACCACGGTCTTTCTTATTTTCATCCTTGTCTTTGTTTTTCTCTTCTCTCTCCTCTCGGATACTGACCCTCAGTTAGTTTCCGGCTCATGCCATCTCTAATACCATCCTAGGCTTTGTATTTCTTTTGTTCTACATTCTTTTTTTAAGAATTTAAAGTATTACAATGCAAATAAAACTTATGAAAAGCATTTTTTAAGGTTTAGTATTTCTAGCTATAATCTTGTCAAATTGTTGTATCTTTCATACTCACTGATAGGTGAACAAAAGCACTACAATGTCTATTTTCCTGTTTATTGATCAAATAATTATGGATACTTGTTTTTTTCTATGTATGTTTTGCTATTTTGCAAAGTCAAAACTATCAAATATATTGAAATGAAATTATATATGTATGAACTGTTAGGCCCATAGCTTAAATGATAAAATTTCTCTGGAGCACAAACAGTTAGGGCCGGTTTACAATAGTTGCAGTGCGAATTCACCACAAATTTGCACCACATCAAAATCGCAACCTGTTCATGTGTATGAAAGTTAATGACACCCTGCAATCAATTTGTAACACGCAGCGCGATTTGCAGAATGGGAGGATCGCATGGGTGTAATATTTTTTAATAATAGTAATTTGATTTGTTGATATTGATTCTTTTTAGGGTTGCACTGATACCAATACCATGTATTGCTCATAAAATGTATGGGCTCAAAGCGCACTGCAAAGAATGTCATGCAATTTGAACAGGAATGTGGTGCAATTCTTGTCCGAAACACATGCGGTTTCCCACACCGCTCCTGTGTGAACTGAAATCACTATGACAAGCCTGGGTTCACACAGGAGCAGTAGAAGAAACTGCATGCAATTCCTGTTTAAATTGCATGCGATTCTTTGCAGTGTGATTTAGCCTGGATTCACACTATTGCGAACACAGACATTGCATGTGATTCATACCGCATTGCTGTGCAGATCACATGCGATGTCTGCGCGATGCTAATTCAGCCATACAGTTTGTAACAGTATAAATTACTTCAAGTCGTATTTTCAGTAGCATTCCATTGACTTTTTTCTTTATGAATAGGTGGCCTGGACATGCTCATTTTGAACCACATTGGTTACACATACTTTGGTTTCTTCGATGGAGATGTGGACCATATAAGGAAACTACTGGAAATTAACTTTCTAAGTTATGCGACTATAACGGTGGAGGCTCTTCCTATGCTTAAAGCAAGTGGTGGCAATATTGTGGTGGTCTCCTCCCTTGCTGGTACTTGCAAATTTATAAACTATGAGTTCAGTGCTTAATGAACATGAAAATGTTTGGTCTGTTTTAGGAAATTGTAATAGCCAGGATGAGGCTATCAGTTTCAGAATATACATGCAGATTTCTAGAGTTTTGGGAAGGGGAAAAAAGAGGACAAATGATATGAGATCAAGTGTTGTAGACAAATGTTATAGATTAAAGCTGAGTTCCACCCAAAAGTGGAATCAGAAGCTCTCCCTCCCGAAGTCTTCTGGGACATATGACAGGTCCTAGAAGACTTTGGGGCCAGTCACAGAGCGCAGCGCCACATCCGCAGTGGGCACCCGGCTGTGAAGCCGCAAGCTATCATGACGGGTTGCCCATAGTAGAGATGCCGGCACCGCCGAGGGAGGACATGGGGAGAACACGGCTATGGTGAGTGTACAGCTGGATCGGGGAACAGGAGAGTGGCTGTTTGTTAAAAGCTACAGTTTTTGTAGCTGCTGGCTTTTAATAAACTAACAAATGACTGGAACTCCGCTTTAAAGGTCATTAGAGTGAAACAACGACAACAAAAATATGGAAGCTAGCAATTATCTTTTGTTTTTAAAGTGTGATTATTCCAGGGCTGTTCTGCTAGTTATGACCTGTAATAAGCATGCAGCCTTTGAAGTTAGAACTTGACTGCACACTTGTTTCTGGTAAATTTTTCTTTTTGTCCAAAATGTACTTTGTCATACTTCATCATACCCTGATACACCAGTATGTATTATCTCAAATAAAGTACACCTCTACTTAGGGAAGTTAGAATGAGGAAAAAATAAATGGACTCAAGGCTAGGCCTGCCACCTGTCCAGGATTCACCCGGACAGTCCGGGTTTTGAATCATGTGTCCGGGTTTCAGTCCACCAAACACATTATTCAGATCAGGCTGTGGCTCCCCAAGTAACCAAGTTAGTCATACACAAACCTCTTGCCGCTACGGGCGGCTGCATGGGGGCAGGTTTTGGCATCACTGAAGGGTGGGGAGATGATGTCAGCAAGAGCAATTTGGTCACATCCACTGGCACGCTCTGTGCGCTACATTACTACTCTCCTTGAGGCACCCAAATGTGTCCCAGGTATTTTATAATCCTATAGTGTTTACTGCAAAAAAAAATAAAAAATTGCCCGTGCCACAAAAGTGTTCGGGTTTAGTTTGAAGAAAAGGTGGCAAACCTACTCAAGGCACAAACAGACAAATTAAATAAACAAATAAGGCAAACTACTCCATTACTACTACTTATTACTTATTACTGAGTTCCTGGTCCCTTTGCCTTTGGCATAAACAACACAAGGTTTAGGACAAGAAGGCTTGATCCAAGTACAACAGACAAATGCAGCTAAACAAAGGAAAAATACATGCAAAACTAGAATGAACTAGAAGATACTGGCAATTCTCAGGAGCTCAGAGACAAGATGTTAGAATGCAGATGATGTCATAAAGTAGACCAGCTACCTAAACTGCCCATGACTGCCACAGCTAAAAGAACAAGCAACTTAAAAAAAAATTGACATGTCTCAAGCAGTTTTAGTAACCCCCTTCTCTCCTACTCCTATAAAACTCCTGTAAAATATACTCACCTTCAGCAGGGACCGTCCGAGATTCGAACCATCTATGGGCAGGCTGAATGTACCCATCGATTGACTTGGGTACAACCAGCATGTCGGATTTTAAGCATGCGATTATTGCTAGCTGCTATAGCCTTAGCAGGGAGAACACAATTGCACCACGTGAGAGATTCCCCCATCAACACTGACTGTGTTGATGGGGGAATTATGCGATTTTTTTTCCTGCAACCCGTAGCTGCAGGAAAGAGTATTGCACCATCTATGATCTGCCTTAGACTACAGCTTCCAGTCCTCTTTGCCTAGGCATTGGTGATGTTACTGAAGTCGTAGATGCTTTTAAATCTTAGCCAGTTCAGCAGGGACCGGGCGAGATTCGAACCATATACTGTATGGGCAAGCTGAATGTACCCAAGTTGATCCATCGCACAACCAGCATGTTCAACATTTAGCATGCAATTATTTCCAGTGGATACAGCCACTAGCAATAAACATTGTGCTCTCCCGGCAGGGGACTGATCATGTTGATGGGGGAATTAAGAGATTTTTTTCCTGCAACCCGCAGTTGCAGGAAAAAA
The DNA here is from genome assembly GCA_037952835.1 of Lithobates septentrionalis. Taxonomy (NCBI): domain Eukaryota; kingdom Metazoa; phylum Chordata; class Amphibia; order Anura; family Ranidae; genus Lithobates; species Lithobates septentrionalis. The sequence goes on along the minus strand of JBBDGP010004834.1, from coordinate 190,017 downwards.
AAAATTGCATCTTTACAGATCCTGGAAAAGCTGAGACAGGAATCCAGCACAAAATATTCAGTTCAGTTCTTGCCTCTCTATGAGTGAAGTCAGGATCCAATGCCATACCAAGGTTTTGCTACTGTTTGGAACACTAGTTAGATTTGTTTTACTTTTCCGCTGAGCTACTGGACTGTATTTTTTTTCCTCCATACAACTATATGGAAGCTCAACTGAAAAATCAAGAATGATCCATTACTATGCTTGGTCTGCACTGACATCATGGACAGTTGCAATAACCCAGAGAGAATCTGAACCCTGACTTCACTTCACCCAGTGCAGTGGAATCTGTTTTGGATGCACTGGTTCATAAAGAGAATCCTCACTACCAATAACGGCTTTATGTTTTTTCCCTGCAGGTAAAGTTGGATTACCTCTCACTGTGCCTTATTCTAGCACCAAGTTTGCCCTTGATGGTTTCTTCAGCTCACTGAGAATGGAGTTTTACCACCAGAAAGTTAATGTCTCCATTACATTGTGTGTTCTCAGCTATGTTGACACAGGTAAATCATAAGCAATATACTCTTGCATTTGCCAGTAAGATTTGTCCATGCTTTTCATCTAGTTATGCCTTCTTTATAATACTTTCATGTTATGTGCTGAATTTTTCTTAATGTTTTAAAATCATAAGTACATTTTTAAAGAGGAGCCCTATTCAATAGTATTTGATAAATGTATTTACACATATATAAAAAAGCTCCTAATTTACCCCTTTACTGTATGCAGGAGTGTATCTACCGCAAGGCAAACAAGGTGTTTGCCTTGGGAGGCATTTTTCAGGGGGGCAGAACTACCCCCAGGCAGAAGGGACATTACAAGGACCACAGAGAAGCAGTGGCGTCACTACAGGGGTGCGGACTGCACCCAAGTGACACCCGTAAGAGGGGTCCCATCCCCTCCACCTCTCTCCCTCCGACCTCTTCCCCCCCCCCATCTCCCCCCCCCCCGACCTCTTTTTCCCCTCCCTCGCTTCCCTTCTTCCATTTCTCTCCTTTTACCTCTCCCCCATCTCTCCTTCCTATTCCTGTCTCTGCTCCTAGCTGGGGTGGGCACTATGGCAGGCTAGTGAGGGGGGAGGACTGTGGCAGGCTAGCGGGGGGGCCACCAGAGACCCCGCATAGCTACTTGAAAAGGAAGGCGTGGGACAAAATTAGATGGGGAGGTGCCCAATTTAGTCTACGGCAGCACAAAACCCAAAATACACCACTGACTGTAGGTATACATTAAACAATGCTTAAGGCCCCTTTCACACTTGTGCGACTTCAAAGTCGTGCGATTTTACCGTGTTTTCGCAGCCGCAATTTTGCGATCAGTACTACTTTGTACAACTTTGCCACAACTTTGGCATTAACCAATGAAAACATACATGGTGTGAGGCAATTCCTTTTCCTGCCATAGTTGTTTCCAGTTCCTGTTTACTTCCTGGTTGTTGTGGTGTGGTGTGTTGTGACAGGCAGGCAGTAGGCATACTTGTGTGATAACTGCTCTCTGCGTGAAAAGTAATCCCAGTTTTCAAAATATAGCCTTGCTACTTCCACCCATGCTCTTTCTCTCTTTATCTTGTCTTTGTAGTTTGGATCACACAAATCATAAATAGCTGGGCGCTCACGGATAAATCAAATGATTTGCTCATTGCCAAGGACATCTCTTTTTTGGGCTGTTTGGAGCACATTGTTCCTGAGGGAATAACCAGGAAGTGAATGTGTGGCAGAAAAATGTGCTTGGGAGGGGCTACTATGCTGAAAGGATTGGGTTGGACAAGGATCAAAAAGCTGCTTGTGCTTACAAAGTTGTACAGAAATCGTGTCTATATTATTCAGGTACGGCATGCTACTTGAGGGTTTAACAAGGTCTATGGACATCAACTCGCATGGAAGTTGGACCAAAGTAGTGCAAGGACTACTTTGAAGTCGGCACGACTAATGCCCCTTTCACACTGGGGCGGTAGGGGGCATCAGCGGTAAAACAGCGCTATTTTTAGCGTTGTTTTACCGCGGTATTCGGCCGCTAGCGGTGCGGTTTTAACCCCCCGCTGGCGGCCGAAAAAGGGTTAAAACCCCTCGTATAGCGCGGCTATAGCCGCGGTATTGCCACGGTATAGCCGCGCTGTCCCATTAATTTCAATGGGCAGGAGCGGTGAAGGAGCGGTGAATACACCGCTCCTTCACCGCTCCAAAGATGCGGCTTGCAGGAGATTTTTTCTTCTCCTGCCAGCGCACCGCTTCAGTGTGAAAGCCCTCGGGCATTCACACTGAACAAACAGCGGAGGCTGTTTAGGGGCGGTTTGCAGGCGCTATTTTTAGCGCAATAACGCCTGCAAATCGCCCCAGTGTGAAAGGGGCCTTAAAGTCATGCCAATATGAATGGTAGTCATTGAAAATCATGGAGAATGACTTGTCATGCAATTTTGCAGTACAAAATCATGGGACAAGTCGTATAAGTGCGAAAGGGGCCTTAATGTATTTCTACAGCCCAACTTTGGTCATATTTGTTTCATTTTACATGGAGTGGAAAGCATGGAGTGAAAGAACCTCTACCAGATTTTTAATCACAGTCTGTGTTCCTTGTCAAGATATTCTCCCTCACTTCATATCGTGATGAAACCCAGTGAGTCAGAGTGTTGTTTCAACAAAAACGGAAATGAGAAAAAATCTCCCCATCAGGGGCTCTAACAGCGATAAGCCACTAGATGTGGAAGAAGTTCCAAAAGCAGAACATTTGAGGTCCAGATTGAATTTTATTCTGGATATTGTATTATATTAAAACCCCTTCGCGCCGAGCGTACGCATATATGCGGCCTCGGCTTTCAGGGGTTATACTGGGATGATGCCCGCAGCTGCAGGCATCATCCTGGTACCGTTTTTTTGGGCTAAAAGCTGCTCGATTGTTAGGGGACATACCCCCCTAACGCAGCCTTCTGATGCTCTGACCAGGCCTCCCGTCCCACCGGGAGACACGATCTGCGATCCGGGACTTCCGGCATCTAGCCACAACCGTAAATGGCTTCGTTCCAGTCTCCTGAATGTAAACACGGAAGCGACGTCACAACGTCACTTCCGGTTTACTCGGCTGCCAATGGCGCCGGATTTAAAAAAATATACAGTATTCAGAATCGCCGTTTTCAGCGATCTGAATACTTTGAGGTGCAAAGGAGGGATTGGAGGTCTTTTAGACCCCCGTTCCCTCCATAAAGAGTACCTGCCACCACCTATTACTGTCACAAGGGATGTTTACATTCCTTGTGACAGCAATAAAAGTGATTACATTTTTTTTTTTAAACACAGTTTAATAATATAAAAATAAATAAAATAAATTTTAAAAAATGTTTAAAGCGCCCCCGTCCCCATGAGCTCGCGCAGCAAAGAAAACGCATACAGAAGTCGCGCCCGCATATGTAAACGGTGTTCAAATCACACATGTGAGGTATCGCTGCAATCGTCAGGGCAAGAGCAATAATTCTAGCACTAGACCTCCTCTGTAACTCTAACCTGGTAACCATAAAAAATTTAAAGCGTCACCTATGGAGATTTTTAGGTACCGTAGTTTGTCGCCATTCCACGAGTGCGTGCAATTATAAAGCGTGACATGTTTGGTATCTATTTACTCGGTGTAACATCATCTTTCACATTATACAAAAAAATTGGGCTAACTTTACTGTTTTGTTTTTTTAAAATTCATGAAAGTGTCCCTTTTCCCAAAAAGGTGCGTTTAAAACACTGCTGCACAAATAACATGTGACATAAAATATTGCAACAATCTCCATTTTATTCTCTAGATTCTCTGCTAAAAATATATATATAATGTTTGGGGGTTCTAAGTAATTTTCAAGCAAAAAATACAGATTTTAACTTGTAAACACCAAATGTCAGAAATAGGCTTAAGCATGAAAGGGATCAGCTGGGTTGTTGGCTGCATTGACAGGGCCATTGTGCAGCTGAGAAGTAGATGTGACATACAGTATTATAAAGATGATTGACAGGTAACAGTGATAGGGCAATGTACTGCTGAGCAGTGTCTTGAGTTATTGTGCAAAGTGGTCAGTGTAGTGTACCCTTACATTTGCTGTCAGTATTGATGTGTCTCCTTACATTTGTGGTAATAGTTTCCTATGCTTCAGTTATAAATGGACACAGTGAGTGAGTGTGTTCACTGTGTTCATTTAAAAAAGCAAGGGGCCAGTAAATTACATATTTACTAACCTTTCCCTGCTTTCCATACTGAAACATCCCCCAGCAGCTGTGGGGGGAGAGGAAAGGAGGGAAGCCAGCAGCACTGTGGGGTGGGGGGGGGCACCAAGGCAGTAGGGGGAATCGGCACTACACATAGTGATTAGGGTGTGCCCAGGCACACCTGGCACACCCCCTGCGCACGCCTATGAGAAGCACCCCCTATATTAGTGATTAATATAGCGCCCCCTTCCATTGATGGTTAGCAGTGATTTTCTTACATTTAAAATCAGCAGGTAGTGCCATATTACACTGGTGGTCAGTGGAGCAATGTCACCTTGGTTGTCAATGCGGTAGTTAACTAGAAAAATATTCCCTTGTGTTGGTGTTCAGCTTGATAGTGTCCTCACACATTGGTGGTCAATGGTGAAATGCCCCATACACCGGTGGTCAATGTAATGTTCCCTTTTTGGTAGACAGTGATAAAGACCCCTTAAATTTGTGTTGTATTTCCCCTTTCCATTGGCAGTCAGTAGTGTAGTGTCCTCTTACATTAGTGTTCATTGTAGCTAAATAGTAAAAATGGTGCCCCCAGCACACTCATCAAAAAATAAATAAAACTTCTGTTTTAACTGTCCAGGTTAAAAACAGAGATTTTAGTTGCATACACTTTCAAATACATGATACGTGTTGAGGGATCATCATCAGCATTCAGACTTTATAAAGAATGCAACAAGAAAATGTAAGGGTGCAATAAGGACGGCTAAGATAGAACGAGTACAAAGAAGGGCAACAAAGTTAATAAAGGGTCTGGAGGATATTAGTTATGAGGAAAGGTTGCGAGCACTGAACTTATTCTCTCTGGAGAAGAGACGCTTGAGAGGGGATATGATTTCAATATACAAATACCGTACTGGTGACCCCACAATAGGAATAAAACTTTTTCGCAGAAGGGAGTTTAACAAGACTCGTGGCCACTCATTAAAATTAGAAGAAAAGAGGTTTAACCTTAAAATACGTAGAGGGTTCTTTACTGTAAGAGCGGCAAGGATGTGGAATTCCCTTCCACAGGCGATGGTCTCAACGGGGGGCATTGATCGTTTCAAGAAACTATTAGATAAGCACCTGAACGACCGCAACATACAGGGATGTACAATGTAATACTGACATAAAATCACACACATGGGTTGGACTTAATGGACTTGTGTCTTTTTTCAACCTCACCTACTATGTAACTATGTAACTATGTGTGGTCCCTGACTGTAAATGATCTGATTTTTCAACTATTGGACATATATGGCATTGCACGAACAGAAAGCAGGCTCACCTTCAGGCAGCCCCTTCCACTTTAAAGCCTAGTACACACGGGTCGAACGTCGGGCGGCATCAACCGGGTCAATAGAAACCAGCCATTCGGTCTAAGTTTACCATTTGGTTGGCTTCGCTCGAAGGAGCATGACCGAAAAAGGTCTCTCCCAATGGCTGAGAGCTCTGACTGGAGTGTTCTGGCGGGGGGTGGGGGGGTGGACATCCCCCTGTCAGAACACAATAGCACAGCAGGGGAGATCACTGTACTAACATCAGATTTTTAGTACAGCCACTCCGACCTCCGACCTGAGCTGTCAGTTTTATTTTGTTCTGTGTTTTCTGGGAATTTCAGAGACCTGGTTCAACAGCTCTCATGATTGGCTGGCAACCATTCAAGGGTATACCCTTTATCACAGGGATAGAGAGGGTAAAAAAGTGGGAGGGGGATGTCTATATATCAAGAATAATGTACAAGTGAATGTGAGAGATGACATCACTAAGGGAACTAGGGATTAGGTGGAATCCTTATGGGTAGTGCTCCAAAGGGATGAAGCTAAGGGGAAAATAATACTGGGAGTATGCTATAGGCCCCCTAACCTGAGGGAGGAGGGGGAGACGGACCTCCTATCACAACTTAGTTTAGCAGCAAGGATGGGAAGTGTTATCATAATGGTGGATTTTAATTATCCAGACATAGACTGGGCGGAGGGAACCACACATTCGTCTAAGGCTCTCCAGTTCCTAAATGTCTTGCAGGACAATTTTATGGGTCAGATGGTAGACGCACCAACTAGAAATAAAGCATTACTAGATCTACTGATTACCAACAATACAGACCTGATCACAGATATGGAAATATGGGGCAATTTAGAAAACAGCAATCACAGGTCAATTGGCTTCAGTATAAATCACACAAATAGGAAACATAAGGGAAATACAAAGACATTGAATTTCAAAAGAGCCAACTTCCTTAAACTACGAACCTTGCTAGAAGGCATAAATTGGGATAAAATCTTGGGAACAAAGAACATGGAGGAGAGATGGGTTCGCTTTAAGAGCATATTAAATAAGGGCTTTAGCCAGTGCATCCCATTGGGTAATAAATTTAAAGCGAACAAAAGTCCTGGATGGCTTAACTCCAATGTAAAAATGCATATAAAAGCAAAAGAAAAGGCCTTCAAAAAATACAAAGTTGAGGGATCATCATCAGCATTCAGACTTTATAAAGAATGCAACAAGAAATTTAAGGGTGCAATTAGGGCGGCTAAGATAGAACATGAAAGACACATAGTGGAGGAGAGCAAAAAAAATCCCAAGAAATTCTTTAAGTACGGTATGTAAACAGTAAAAAAGGGAGGACAGACCATATTGACCCATTAAGAATGAGGAAGGACATCTGGTTACAAAGGATGGGGAGATGGCGAAGGTATTGAATTTATTCTTCTCCTCAGTCTTCACGAGGGATTCTGTGGGCTTCAGTAACCAAAACTGCAGTGTTTATCCTCGTGACACATCACAGGAAGCACCCTCATGGCTAACAGAGGACAGAATTAGAATTAGACTTGGGAAACCTAACATTAATAAATCACCGGGACCGGATGGCTTGCACCCGAGGGTACTTGGAGAACTCAGTCAAGTAATTGCCAGATCATTGTTCCTAATTTTTACTGACAGTCTACTGACTAGAATGATACCAGTAGATTGGAGAAAATCCAATTTAGCATCAATATTTAAAAAGGGCCCAAAATACATCCCTGGAAATTACAGACAGAGGGGATGATAAGGGACTATATACAAGATTTTAGTAATGAAAACAGTATCATTAGCAGTAATCAGACTGGATTCATGAAGAATCGTTCTTGCCAAACCAATCTATTAACCTTCTATGAGGAGGTGAGTTTCCATCTAGATAAAGGAAGGCCCGTAGACGTGGTGTATCTGGATTTGCAAAAGTATTTGACACAGTTCCCCATAAACATTTACTGTACAAAATAAGGTTCGTTGGCATGGACCATAGGGTGAGTACATGGATTGAAAACTGGCTACAGGGGCGAGTTCAGAGGGTGGTGATAAATGGAGAGTACTCGGAATGGTCAGGGGTGGGTAGTGGAGTCCCACAGAGTTCTGTGCTGGGACCAATCCTATTTAATTTGTTCATAAATGACCTGGAGGATGGGGAAAACAGTTCAATCCCTGTATTTGCGGACGATACTAGGCTAAGCAGGACAATAACTTCTCTGCAGGATGTGGAAACCTTGCAAGAAGATCTGAACAAATTAATGGGGTTTTGCAACTACATGTCAAATGAGGTTTAATATAGAAAAATGTAAAATAATGCATTTGGGTGGCAAAAATATGAATGCAATCTATACACTAGGGGAGAACATCTGGGGGAATCTAGGATGGAAAGGGACCTGGGGGTCCTAGTAGATGATAGGCTCAGCAATGGCATGCAATGCCAAGCTGCTGCTAACAAAGCAAACAGAATATTAGCATGCATTATAAAAGGGATTAACTCCAGGGATAAAGCGATAATTCTCTCACTCTACAAAACTCTGGTTCGGCTGCACCCGGGGTATGCTGTCCAGTTCTGGGCACCAGTCCTCAGGAAGGATGTACTGGAAATGGAGCGAGTACAAAGAAGGGCAACAAAGCTAATAAAGGGTCTGGAGGATATTAGTTATGAGGAAAGGTTGTGAGCCCTGAATTTTCTCTGGAGAAGAGACGCTTGAGAGGGGATATGATTTCAATTTACAAATACCCTACTGGTGACCCCACAATAGGGATAAAACTTTTTCACAGAAAGGGAGTTTAATAAAACACGTGGCCACTCATTAAAATTAGAAGAAAAGAGGTTTAACCTTAAACTACATAGAGGGTTATTTACTGTAAGAGCAACAAGGATGTGGAATTCCCTTTCACAGGCAGTGATTTCAGCATCGATAGTTTAAAAAAACTATAAGATAAGCACCTGAACGACCACAACATACAGGGAAATACTGATATATAATCACACACATAGGTTGGACTTGATGGACTTGTGTCTTTTTTCAACCTCACCTATTATGTAACTATGCAACTATGTAACCCACTGGGCTGAGCAAAAAAATAAGTAGTTGTATGTATGAGGCTTTAAAGTACAACACACTAGAAGCTCAGACAACACCTTTGCAAGGAATTTAAAGACTTCCAATTTGTGTCTGCACAAAATAAAAAAACTACAATGACATTTGAAATTAGCATAAAGGGAAAGGGTAAACCCTAAGTGAAGCAAAAAGTAAAAACAGAAAAATCAGTGCAAGGGACATAATTTACAGCCAGTAGGATGTGCCCCTTGTGCTGATTACTCTTTTAATAGTAATCCTCTTTTGTCCTTCTTCCCCAACCTGTGCCGTTGTAATCTTCCAGGGGGCGGGGGTCAATACAACTAAGGGGCTGTCACAGACTCTCATCAAGACAACCCAACTATACCCACCTTTTCCTCCCAGTTGCTCCATTCATAGAAGTCATACTACAGCTTCCATGAATAAAATGTAATCTAAGAATGGAGAGGACGGACCTTTCAATCATTCACTCATCCTTCATCCTTAGTTTCTGTTTCAATCGAAGAAGCTGGAGGAGTGTTTGGGTATAATCTGACTCACTTGATGAGAGCCTGTGACAACCCTTTGGTTGTATTAACCCCCTCCACACTGAATTACGGTGGAGGGGTGGAGAGAGGGGCAGAATGGTGGAGAATTAATAATATAAGAAGAGGATCAGCGCAAGGGACACATCCTACTGACTGTAAGCTGCCCCTTGTGCTGATTTTTCTGTTTTTGCTTTTGGCTGCACTTAAACTTAAAAATAAGCAGAGTAATATACAAAACAGTGCAAAGGGGGTCAGCAGCACACTTTTAAGCTACCCAGCAAGAAGAAAAAAAATATATTTTTTCAAACCTTCAGGGTAAAAACAGCAGTAGTAGCTAAACAGATTATTGGAGTCAGAGGTTATTTGTCTGATGAGGAGAGGCTCCATGTCCCATTCCACTGGCTCTGGCTTTGCTGAGAAATGTCAGTGCTGGAACTGTCTAGATCACTCCCTCAGCAATATTGGCATGACAGCTGGGCAACCTTTCCTTTACCCATTGTCAATGAATCCAAGCAGAATGAATACTGACTGCCACTGCAAATACGACTTTTGAAGACAATTTTCACAGCTAACATGACAGGAAACAACAAAGAGCTTACATGAACAAGTATTGTTGGATGAGATAGCAAGAGGAATCTGCCAGCTCTGCTTTAGGTGTAAAGATCTGTTCAAGTTCTACAAAGGATATAGATTCTATCTTTTTTTCCCCCCCCCATGAGTAGATTTCTTCCTAGACTTCATAGGAATCTTGTAGTACATCAGAAATGGCCCACATGACCGCTGAGGAGCATAAGCTTAAAGCCACCATCACCTCAACTAGTAGCTTTGCCCAAAAAATTGACACTTATGCCGCGTACACACGGTCGGACTTTTCGGCTACAAAAGTCCGACAGCCTGTCCGACAGACTTTCGACGGACTTTTGTCAGACTTTTGGCGGACTTGCGGCAGACTTTCTTACGAACGGACTTGCCTACATATGATCACACAAAAGTCCGACGGATTCGTACGTGCGTACACCGGACTAAAATAAGGAAGTTGATAGCCAGTAGCCAATAGCTGCCCTAGCGTGGGTTTTTGTCCTCCTTAGCACACAGACGAGCGGATTTCTGGGTCCGGCGTAGTTACGACGTAAAGATTTGAAGCATGTTTCAAATCTAAAGTCCGTCAGATTTGCGGCTGGAAAAGTCCGCTGAAAGTCCGCTGAAAGTCCGGGGAAGCCCACACACGATCGGATTGTCAGCCAGCTTTAGTCCGTCGGCGTCCGTCGGACTTTTGTAGACGAAAAGTCCGACCGTGTGTACGCGGCATTAGGTTCATTTGGAAAGGGAAGGGCGACAGCTTTATTTAAAATTTGCAACATAAGCAATTTCCAACATTAACACATGTCACAGTTGTACTGTGAGCACGCTTGAACATTAACTTAACCTAGTCTAAAAGACCTGTCGTCGACCTGGTTGAACTTCCACTCAAGGGCATAGGCCATTAAAGGAATATTTAACTCTGGTAAGACTGCAGAGAAAGCTGTGACAACCGAGCTCAAACAAATGGGGGTGAGCAGGCAGGCAACTCTTCTAAATCTGCAACTCCTTAGGTGAGTGAAGGTTTTAGCCCAGAGTAGACCTTTGATAGATTTCAGGTCCTTCCCCATCATCCCGTGCCTAAATAGCCAATTATCTTATAGCCACTCATCATCCTGTTGCATTCTTCACTGCAAATCTACCTCTATTTTTATTATTTTTTTATTGAAGCATTTGCTTCCTAAATTTTCCCCTTTGCAAGGTGAAGCTGCACTTAGAGGATGTACTGGCATATACCGTGTCTCAGGCAAAACGGCCATCAGAGTGAAAACCGCACAAATGCTTTAGTGGTTTCTATTATTGCTTTAAGATCCTAATCCTAAATGTAAAATGGGTTACCCAGAGTTTATAAGTATGTTGCAACTTAGAATTTATATATACTGTGTGTATGTGTATATATATATATATATATATATATATATATATATATATATATATATATATATATATATATATATACATACATATACAGTATCTCACAAAAGTTCTTTGGTCGACCATGGTGAGGCCTGTTCTGAGTGGAACCTGTCCTGTTAAACTGCTGTATGGTCTTGGCCACCATGCTGTAGCTTAGTTTCAAGGTCTTGGCAATCTTCTTATAGCCTAGGCCATCTTTATGTAGAGCATGGCAAGTTCTTTGCCATGAGGTGACATGTGACCAGTATGAGAGTGAGAGCGATAACACCAAATTTAACACATCTGCTCCCCATTCACACCTGAGACCTTGTAACAATAATGAGTCGCATGACACTCACTTTTGTTGCCAGCGGTTTAGACATTAATGGCTGTGTGTTGAGTTATTTTGAGGGGACAGCAAATGTACACTGTTATACAAGCTGTACACTCACTACTTTACATTGTAGCAAAGTGTAATTTCTTCAGTGTTGTCACATGAAAAGATATAATAAAATATTTACAAAAATGTGAGGGGTGTACTCACTTTTGTGAGATACTGTGTGTGTGTATATATTTATTTATTTTTTAAAATCTTTTTCTAATTGATTATTGCAGATACTGCTTTAAATACTGTTTCACATGTGATTCAGCAGCCTGCTGCTCCAAAGGAGGAATGTGCTTATGAAATTATTAAAGGTGGAGCTCTGCGCCAAAGGGAAGTATATTACCAATATGGAGCCACCAAGATCCCACTGCTTTTAAGAGACTGGGCCCCTGAATTTTTAGAATATCTAGTACTTAGAAACTACAATATGGATGCACTCAGCAAGAAGGAATGAAAAGCGATATGTCAGCAAAGGAAGAAAAACACGCTTTTGCAAAATATGAAGTATTTAAAAATGAAATCGAGTCTAAAGACTTTTTTTGAAGAAGAGAAAAATTAGTCATCTGTATCTTTTTATTATAATAACAGACATTACAAATGCAGTAAAACGTGAATGATTGTCAACTACTGATAATTTAAAAAATTCTTTATTTTAATTCTACAGACAGATGTTTGACAACCTCCTAACCAATGTGCAGAATAAAAAAACAAAAACTACCCCATTCTACTTTGTACATTCACAACAGATTTAAACACTCTTTTTTTTTCAAGATACATGAGGTGCTGCTGGGAGAAAAAAAGGCGTATTTCACTAAACATTGTCATTTTCAGCAATAAGAAGCAGTGCTGGAAAAACGGGTAATATGTCTGAAAATATCAGCTGTTATGGCAAAGGCTGACATCTGACATTTTACATCCTACATTTTATACAATAAAAAATGAAAAATGACAGGCTGTTAATAGCATTAATACATTTGTTGTCATTTTCTTTTTTCCAGTTTTAATGATTCACAAACAGAAGAATATGTTTAGCGGTCTCATACCCACTGGATGTTTATCAGCTGCTTCTAGGAGCATCTGGCTTTTTTTTTTTCTGCCTCTAAATGCCCCTGCATGTTCGCCTATGTATCCAGGCACACATAGGCGTTTAGAGAAGTTTAGAAGCAGGGGCGTTTAGAGGCAGAAAAAAAAAAACACTGCCAGTGTGCCCAGGAACAGCAAAGTTTTAAATGTACATTGAAGAGCCGGCACCACTGAAATATCAGTCTTCAAATGTTATTTGAAGACAATAACATTTGAAGACTGAATTTCTAGTGGTGCCGGCTCTTCAATGTACATTTATGGTCTGTTTTTGGACGTAGTAGGGACATCCCGAGCCAGAGCACCTGGACGAGGTGTGCCACCACCCATCCCAGCATTTGGCTTTTTCTGCCCAGAGCGGTGTGGTTTTGTGTACAGGGGGTCCCCTAGTTACAAACATCCAACTTACAAACGACTCCTACTTACAAACGGAGGCAGACAACAGGAAGTGAGAGGAAATCTACCCCTAGGAAGGGAAATTCACTCCTGTAAGAGCTATTATGGGGAAAAGGTACCTCCACTGATGCTTTATCACCAATCCTTGTTTCCACAACAACCCAAGTTTTTCAAAATCCAATTGGACAGAAAGGGAGGTGAAATCTTCTGAACAGGGACACACACAGCAAAACAAATGTTACAGGGGTGTTAACCCTTCCCTATGCTATCCAAAAAGCTTAAAAATAGTTTTTTTGGCTGGAGCTACACTTAAAAAATGTACCTGTTCTGACTTACAAACAGATTCAACTTAAGAACAAACCTACAGTCCCTAACTTGTTTGTAACCCGGGGACCCCTTGTAGTAGCAAAGTTTTGGCAGAAAAAATGCTTGAGTGTAGCAGTCTGGGTCACTGGGTGCATTAAGTGCTTGAGCATCAACCAGTGGAAGGTTTTACTCCTTTCATGACCAGGGTATTTTTTGCTATTTAGCACTGCTCTACGTTCCTGCCAGACCAATCTGTTAGCTGCCATCTAGATAGGGGAAGCCAGGAGATGTGGTGTATCTGGATTTCGCAAAAGCATTCAATACAGTTCCCCATAAACGCTTACTACAAGCTGAGGTCTGCAGGCATGGACCATAAGGTTTGTTCTTGGATAGAAAACTGGTTACATGGGCGTGTCAAAAGGGTAGTGATTAATAACTTGTACTCAGACTGGTCTGGAGTGGTAAGTGGGGTACCCCAAGGCTCTGTCTTGGGGGATCAATTCTGTTTAATGTATTCATAAATGATATAGAGGATGGGATAAATAGCTATATATCAGTTTTTTGCAGACGACACAAAAATAAGCAGGGCAATAATTATACATCAGGATATAGAAATTTTACAGAAAGACCTGAATAAAATAATAGGGTGGGCAACTACATGACAAATGAGGTTTAAGTACATATACTGCGGCAGGTTGGCTCTATTTTGTGCGAAACTACTGTACGTCCGTTCGTGCAATAAACAGCGGAAACACATGTGCGCCGCCGGGGGCGCATGTGCGCTGATTGGCCAGAGGTCTAGCGATCACTCCACAGAGAGGCAGAATGGGGATCTGCCTATGTAAACCAGGCAGATCCCTGTTCTGACAGGGAAAAACACAGTAATATGTGTTCCTGCTAAGCAGGAACACAGATCTCTGTGTTCATCCAGTGAGTCCATCCCCCGCACAGCTAGCAAGCACCCCCTAGGGACACACTTAACCCTTTGATTGCCCCTGGTGTTAACCCCTTCCCTGCCATTGTCATTAGTACAGTAATGCCCCGTACACACGGTCAGATTTTCCGATGGAAAATGTGTGATAGGACCTTGTTGTCGGAAATTCCGACCATGTGTAGGCTCCATCACACATTTTCCATCGGATTTTCTGACACACAAAGTTTGAGAGCAGGATATAAAATTTTCCGACAACAAAATCCGTTGTCGGAAATTCCGATCGTGTGTACACAAATCCGACGGGCAAAGTGCCACGCATGCTCAGAATAAATAAAGAGATGAAAGCTATTGGCCACTGCCCCATTTATAGTCCCGATGTACGTGTTTTACGTCACCGTGTTTAGAACGATCGGATTTTCCGACAACTTTGTGTGACTGTGTGTATGCAAGACAAGTTTGAGCCAACATCCGTCGGAAAAAATCCTAGGATTTTGTTGTCGGAATGTCCGAACAAAGTCCGACCGTGTGTATGGGGCATAACAGTGCATATTTTTAGCACTGTTCACTGTAATAATGTCACTGGTTCCCAAAAAGGTGTCTAAGGTGTCAGTTAGGTGTCCTAATTGTTCGCCGCAATGTCGCAGTCCCGCTAAAAATCGCTGGATCGCCACCATTGATAGTAACATTTTTTTTTTTTAGAAAACTGCCATAAAAATATTCCAAAGTTTGTAGACGCGATAACTTTTGCGTAAACCAATCAATATACGCTTATTGTGATTTGTTTTACCAAAAATATGTAGCATAATACATGTTGGTCTAATTGTTGAAGAAATTCGATGTTTTACATTTTTTCATTGGATATGTATTATAGCAGAAAGTAAAAAAATATTGTTTTTTTTTTTCAAAATTGTTGGTCTTTTTTTGTTTATAGTGCAAAACATAAAAAACACAGAGGTGATTAAATACCACCAAAAGAAAGCTCTATTTGTGGGGAAAAAAGGACATACATTTTATTTAGGTAGAGTGTCGCATGACCGCGCAATTTTCATTTAAAATAATGCAGTGCCGTATTCAAAAAATGGCCTGGTTGTTACGGGGGTAAAAACCTTCGGGGGCAGAAGTGGTTAATGTGGAGAAATATAAGGTAATGCACTTGGGAATTAAAAACATAAATGCAAACTACTCACTAGGGGGAGAACCTCTGGGGGAATCAAGGATTAACCACTTGCCGACCGCCGCACGCCGATGTACTTCCAAACTTTGGCGGCGGATATCGTTGTTATGGCAGCAGCTAGCTGCCATAACCCCGGAGTCCCTGTTTTCGTGCGGAGGTCGGCTTTATGATAAAAGTGGTTTCGCCACGAGATCACTTTTATCGGTGGCGGAAGAGGGCCCCCTCCTCCCGCTGCGATCCGGTGCCCTCCGCCACTTACCGGAGCCGTCGGTAGCGGCGGAGGTGATCGCGTCTGTCTCCCTTCTGTTCCTGGAGATGAGTAAGGCTAAGATGGCGCCCACTCGTCTCCATGACACTGCTGGGCAGAAGCGACGTCAAAACGTCACTTCTGCCCATACATCTTAAAGGCACATTTTTTTCAATGTCATTTTTTTAAATGACTTTTTTTTTTTTTATTGCATTTTAGTGTAAATATGAGATCTGAGGTCTTTTTGACCCCAGATCTCATATTTAAGAGGTCCTATCATGCTTTTTTCTATTACAAGGGATGTTTACATTCCTTGTAATAGGAATAAAAGTGACACAATTTTTTTTTTTAAAACTGTGTAAAAATAAATAAAATCATGTAAAATAAATAATAAAAATAAATTTATTTTTTTTAAAAACCCGCCATCCCGACAAGCTCGCACGCAGAAGCGAACGCATACGTGAGTATGAAAACAGTGATTAAACCACACATGTGAGGTATCACCGTGACGGTAGAGCAAGAGCAATAATTCTAGCCCTAGACCTCCTCTGTAACGCAAAACATGCAACCTGTAGAATTTTTTAAACGTCGGCTATGGAGATTTTTGAGGGTAAAAGTTTGACGCCATTCTACAAGCGGGCGCAATTTTGAAGCGTGACATATTGGGTATCAATTTACTTGGCAAAACATTATATTTCACAATATAAAAAAAAATTGGGCTAACTTTACTGTTGTCCTATTTTTTTATTCAAAAAAGTGATTTTTTTCCAAAAAAAGTGCGCTTATTAGACCGCTGCGCAAATACGGTGCAAAAAAAAGTATTGCATTGACTGCCATTTTATTTTCTAGGGCAGGGGTCTCAAAGTACCGGCCCGCGGGCCATTTGCGGCCCGCGGACCGGTTAAAAATGGCCCGCAGGCAGGGCTAATCCAGGACTAAAGGTCGACCGATATTTGGCCATTAGGCCGATATATAGCACTGGCCGCCGTTCCTCCTCCCTTCTCCACACTCAGCGCTTGATGCTTGTGTGAAACTGACACGTAACAGGAGGAGAGAGACAGAGGTATCTGTCAGATTTAAGGGTTGATGTCGGGGGTGGGCGGGACCTGGCCGGGGTGGGCGGGATCCGGCCAATATCAAACACCAGCCAATGGGATCTGAGCGGGCCGCTATGTGTATGTGGCCCGCCCCTTTTCTTAAGCAGCCCAATCATTGGCTGGTGTTTGATAGCTGCTGGTCCCGCCCACCCCGGCCGGGTCCCGCCCACCCCGACATCAACCTCAATTCTGACAGATCCCTCTGTCTCTCTCCTCTGTGCTATGTGTCAGCTTCACACAAACATCAAGCGCTGAGTGTGGACAGCTCCTTGTCAGTTTCACACACGGTTACACTCCGCTCAGTGTGAAACCTGCCAGTGCCACCTGCCAGTGCCAATCAGTGTCATCTGTCAGTGCCAGCTGCCAGTGCCACCGCCAATCAGTGCCACCTGCCAGTGCCAGCAACCAGTCTGCCAGTGCCACCTGCCACCTCCAACCAGTACCACCTGCCAGTGCCAATCAGTGCCATCTGTCAGTGCCAGCTGCCAGTGCCACTGCCAATCAGTGCCACCTGCCAGTGCCAACCAGTCTGCCAGTGTCACCTGCCACCTCCAACCAGTACCACCTGCCAGTGCCAATCAGTGCCATCTGTCAGTGCCAGCTGCCAGTGCCACTGCCAATTAGTGCCACCTGCCAGTGCAAACCAGTCTGCCAGTGCCACCTGCCACCTCCAACCAGTACCACCTGCCAGTGCCACCTGCCACCGCCAACCAGTGCCTGCCAGTGCCACCGCCAACCAGTGCCCCTGCCAATCAATGCCACCTGCTAGTGCCAACCAGTGCCACCTTCCGCCACATGCCAGTGCCACGCCAATCAGTGCCACCTGCCAGTGCCAACCAGTGCCTGCCAGTGCCACCTGCCGCCACCTGCCAGTGCCACGCCAATCAGTGCCACCTGCCAGTGCCACGCCAATCAGTGCCACCTGCCAGTGCCAATAGTGCCACCTGCCAGTTTCAAACCAGTGCCACCTGCCAGTTCCAAACCAGTGCCACTTGCCAATGCCTGCCAGTGCCACCTTCTAGTGCCAACCAGTGCCAGTGCCAATAAGTGCCACCTGAGTGTGGACAGCTCCTTGTCAGTTTCACACATGGTTACACTCCGCTCAGTGTGAAACCTGCCAGTGCCACCTGCCAGTGCCAATCAGTGCCATCTGTCAGTGCCAGCTGCAAGTGCCACCGCCAATCTGTGCCACCTGCCAGTGCCAACCAGTCTGCCGGTGCCACCTGCCACCTCCAACCAGTACCACCTGCCAGTGCCACCTGCCACCGCCAACCAGTGCCTGCCAGTGCCACCACCAACCAGTGCCCCTGCCAATCAATGCCACCTGCCAGTGCCAACCAGTGCCACCTTCCGCCACCTATCAGTGCCACCTGCCAGTGCCAACCAGTGCCTGCCAGTCCCACCTGCCGCCACCTGCCAGTGCCATGCCAATCAGTGCCACCTGCCAGTGCCACGCCAATCAGTGCCACCATCCAGTGCCAATAGTGCCACCTGCCAGTTTCAAACCAGTGCCACCTGCCAGTTCCAAACCAGTGCCACTTGCCAATGCCTGCCAGTGCCACCTTCCAGTGCCAACCAGTGCCACCTGCCAGTGCCAATCAGTGCCACCTGCCAGTGCCATCTGTCAGTGCCAATCAGTGCCACCTGCCAATCAGTGCCACGTGCCACCTGCCAGTGCCACCTGCCAGTGACAGACAGTGCCACCTGCCAGTGCCACCTGCCTAAGCCAACCATTGCCACCTGCCACAGCCAACCAGTGTCATCTGTACTGAGGACATCAAGTGTGTGGTAGAGTTACAGGAGCAAGCAGGGAGCAGTGGAGTGGGTGAGGTTTTTTTTTTTTTTAAATTGGCCTAAAATATCGGCCATAAAAATCGGCATCATATATCGGCCGCCCCGATTTCTAAATATTGGCATCGGCCAGAGAAAAACCCATATCGGTCGACCTCTATCCAGGATGTCTTTTTGAACTGCACCCAGGCACCGCAGAGGGGGAGGTGCCAAAGAGCTTTACCTCTCCATCTCTTCTGTCCTCTCCGCTGCACGCTGCTGCAGCCCTGAGAGAGAACAGAGCAGAGGAAGGAGCAGAGGAAGGATCCGCTCATCGATCCGCTCATTGATCTGCCCACCTAGGCATTGACGATCGACCACAGCCCCAAACCAGGGTCCTGCTGCCACCTCAGGGCGGGAGATTGTGTTCTCTGGGTACCCTGTCACTAGGCCTGTATGGAAGCCAGGAGGAGAGGACTCGGGAGGCAGATGATCCTGACTGCCAGGAGAGGTGAGTGAGCCATCACACTGAGGCAAAGTCCTTAGGGGGGTGACTGGGGTAGAAATTTGTGCAGTGTGGGGGGGTATTTTATGCAGTGTGGAGGGTGATTGTGCAGTGTGGGGGGTAATTGTGTAGTGTGGGGGTAATTATGGAGTGTGCGGGGTATTTTATGGAGAATGGGGGGTAGTTTATGGAGTGTGTGGCTATTTGTGCAGTGTGAGGGGGGGGGGGGGTAATGCTGGGGGTTAATAATGCGTTTGCTGACACCAATGCTGGGTTAATAATGCGTTTACTGACACCAGTGCTGGGTATAATGCGTTTACTGACACCAGTGCTGGGGGTTAATAATGCGTTTGCTGACACCAGTGCTGGGTATAGTATATTATTGCTGGTATAGTTTATTGCTTTTGAAGTTTTAAAAGTTTGCATGCGGCCCCCATGGGATATAAAAACTTGTCATGTGGCCCTCAGGCAATTTGAGTTTGAGACCCCTGCTCTAGGGTGTTAGAAAAAAACCAATACATAATGTTTGGGGGTTCTAAGTAATTTTCTGGCAAAAAAAACTGTTTAAAACATGTAAACACCTAAAATCCAAAAGGAGGCTGGTCCTTAAGTGGTTAAAGTGGAGTTCCACCCACTTTTACAACTCTTCAGCATCCCTCACTAAACTGTGCACTGTAAACGAATTGGATATTTTTTTATTTTTTTTCTCAGCACTTACTGTATATCTGCTGTATTCATTTGTCACTTCCTCCTCCCTGGCCGCGGCCCATCGCATCATTTCCTGTTTGCAATGCCTTCTGGGAAGGGGCAGCAACTTCCTCTGACACTGCCGTTGCTATGGAAACCTGACCTGAAACCTATTACACTGCTTGTGCTGCACTGAGCATGTGCGAGATCTGCAAGGATGAGATCCAGGAAGAAATGCAGTCTGGCTTCAGATGCCCACACTTAAGATGGCCACGGCCTGCTGTAAGTTTATAAAATAACAAACTACTGCTATAAACTAACAAAACAGACCTTAGTTTACAGACTAACTTTACTAGAATACATTAAGCTTGTGTATTATAGGGGTATTTTTATTTAAAAAATATAATTTCGGCCGGAACACCACTTTAAGAAAGATCTGGGGCTCCTAGTAAAAGACAGACTGAGCAATAGCATGCAATGTCAAGCTGCAGCTAGCAAACCGGCAGAATATTAGCATGCATAAAAAAGGGGATATACTCCAGTGATAAAACTATAATCCTGCCACTTTATAAAACTGGTTAGGCCACATCTGGAGTTTTTTATTTATAGAAATGGAAAAAATACCAAAAAATTTTAAAAAACAAAAAAATTTCCACATTCTGTTATAAAACACATCAAATAAAATCTAATTTCATCACAAATTTAGGCCAAAATGTATTGTGTTACATGTCTTTGGTAAAATGAATTTAAAAAAAAAGTATATATATATTTGAAAGGGTATCAATTCTGATGTACTGATGGCCTATCTTATTTCTTGAGGCCCTAACATGCCAGAGGAGTACAAATATCCCCCAAATACCTCTTTTTGGAAAGTAGACAATCTGAGACATTTAGTAAGAGGCAAAGTGAGTTTTTTGAAGTTGTAATTTTTTGTCATAATTTTTCTAGAAAATGAAGAAATTGAATACATTTTTTTTTACATACTGTCACCAGGGCAGTACAGTGTCATCATATGACTGATGTGGCAGTGATCAGGAACATTGACTGGTGACAGTATGCTAAAAAAAAAATGTAAATAATTTTTTACTACATTTTTTAAAGTTTTTTTTTTTTCATTTTTTTAAAAACTTTTTTATTTTACTATTTGTTTTTACGTCCTGTCATCGGAGTAGTTCAGTGTCACCATAGTAAGTGAGGAAGTGATCAGGGATTTTTTGTTTACACTTTGTTTGCTGTTACAATGAAGATGAAGAAATTTTCAACTGTCATGAATGGTTTACGTTCATGACAGCTGTGATCACTAGTGATTGGCTACAGATAACCACATGGTACAGGGTGCTGTGATTGACCCACGTGCCATGTGATAACTGTGGGCTAATTAAAGAAAAGGAAAGAGCTGTTATGAATGAATTGAACCTGTGACTAAAAGAAGGCTGAAACTGTATCCCCTAAAACAGTGTTTCTCAATCTTTTTTAGTCAAGGCAATCTTGAATCACCCCAGCCTAAAATGTAAAAAATGAAACTAATAGTTATGCATAATGCAGCAACATCTACACACGTAGTACACTCAACCTTAGAGGTGATTTATTTTTCCAAAGCAAATACACCTTTGCACATTAGTACTGACTAGTATCCCATGTTTCTCTCCCATAGACCACTTTCACACTGCTAGCGTGGCCGCGTTAGCGGTAAAGCGCCGCTAGTCTTAGCGGCGCTTTACTGCTGTTATAGCAGCGCACTTTTAACCCCACTAGCGGGCGAGAAAAGGGTTAAAACTGCCCACAAAGCACCGCTGCCGAAGCGCTTTGCAAGTATACACCACTCCTGAACCTCCACAAAGATGCTGTTTGCAGGACTTTTTTTTTTCGGTCCTGCAAGCGCATCGCAAGCACTCGGGCTTTCACATTGGGGAGGCTTGAGAGGTGCTTTAAAGGCGCTATTTTTAGCGCTAAAATGCCTGAAAAGCACCTTCAGTGTGAAAGGGGTCTTACTCAGCTAATGTGACCCCATTGCTGATGGAGAGGGGCGGGGCAAACAATGATGGTGTGCAGGCATCCTGACATCCTCCTTGTCAACCAATGACTTCATTGGTTGTTAGGACGCTGATGGCTAGAAGGTTGTAATGGTGCACAATGAAAACCTGTGGCTTTGTGTAAAAGGCAGGCTTGATCCACTTGTTGGGTTGTATACAGTTTTTGTGTCAGCATTTAACACCTGGTTTGCAGACATGGAATGCAGAGTGTGATTCTTCCTGGAGTTGTATCTTTTTATCTTTTAGCCTGTTAAACATACCATTGATAGCATTGTTGTTTGACCTGTTTGGTAAGTGCAAAAAAAAATACCTGCTGATCCTGACAGAAATCTGGTCAGTTGATAACTTCCTGTGCTCTTAGCCTCTGTTGACTTATTGGTTAGCATTGTTCTCAGCTCTCGCTAAATACCACAGTACCCTGGGATTTTATGTTATGCATAAAAGAGTGGGGGAAAGCTTGTGAACAGAGCACATAAAGTGAGTGTAGCACCTCCTTACCCACTAGAGGCTGTTATGGACCCCCAGTGGTCCAGTGAGCTGATACTTCACTCTAGGATAGGATTCTTAAAGTGATTCTAAAAGCATTTTTTTCATGTTATACTAACTTGCACTGCACAATGACTTACACAGAGCTGCGCTAAACCTCCTCTATTTGGGTCCCCCACCAGCAATCCTGGCCCCTCCTCGTCTGTGTCTGCCCTCATAGCAAGCTGCTTGCTATGGGTGCAGATGCGTGGGCTTGCTCCCAAGCTGGGCTGTGTGCATCCATAGACACCCACAGTGCGGCCATGCTCCTCGCTCTTTACTCACAGGATTTGACTGACAGAAGCAGAAGCCAATGAAAAAGTGGGCATTAATTAAGTGCCCACGGCATGGGGACTGTGGCTGGCAAAAGAAATATTTAAAAAAAAAAAAAAAAAAAAAAAATGTTTTGGTACTGTTCCTTTAAGAAATGGAATATGACAGGCATAAAAAAAAAAAAAAAAAAAAAATCAACGTGACCTGCGGGCGGGAAAAACACGTGTATGGTGGTATAATACACGTGTTCTGGGGGCTATATAAGACCCCCGCACGCAGGTTTCCAGTCACTGTTGACCCCACAGCGGCTTGACGAGCTCAGCTCCATAGGCTCTAGATTACAGGAGCTCGTCTGCCGTTTAGGTCATGAAGACGCTTGTGAGGAGGGTCCTTGAGAGGGCGGCGTCGGAGGGAGGTGAGGAATGGCTTATGAAGTGCCTGGCTGAATTTGAAGCGGACCCGGCGGAGGAAGCGGGCATGAGAGACCTAGAAGAATGTACGCCGGCCCCAGAAGCAATTGTCATGCAGAGCCTATCACCACCAGCGAGCAGCCCAGCGACTCACCTCAGAGCAGCAAGCAGGCAGCGACGAAGCCGCCCACCGGAGCGTCAGGCTACGGCAGCTTCGGAAGGAAGAGCGGAGTCCCGCCCAGCTGAAGAGGTTACTGCGGATGATGTCATGCCGCCTCAGCGCAGTGGAGGCCGTGTCCGCAAGAAGAAGAGGACTTTCTCTCCGTCGCCTCTTAGTAAAGGGGGGCGGGGTAATACTCATCTATCCCCGCCTCGCGGGGATAATCTCTCTTTTTCTCCACAGGTTACTACGCAATCTGTTGCCATGGCGACGGGTTCGAGAGTGTCCAGGCTTGATCAGCTGGACGAAAGGATGACAGAAGCCTGTATTGGAACAGCTGCTGCAGATAGACATTTTCAACAGACACCTGATCTTCAATCTGCTACAGGAACACCCCCTGCTGGTGAGTCAGCACAACAACTTTTCATAACCCAACTTCTTGATTCTTTGTCTAAATTTACAGCTTCTTTAGGTAATACAATTTTACCTGCACCTGTTATGTCACCAGCGAATGTTTGGTCACATAATACTTCGTCATCTGTCAATTCACATGATAGGGTTAACACGAATGTGGTTAATAATACCCAGGATTGTGTTACTAAGACGCATACACTGTTCCCTGTGCCGGAAACATGTTTTAAGGAAGTATTACCTTGCGAGATGTCTCCGTTAGGTTTTCATTTAGCTTCAAATATAAAAGAAAAAATATGGAAAGGTGAATTCATCGATCTTTTGACATTATTACCTAGCAATAAGGAGTTACCTTTTAAATATGATAAACGGAATGATAATGAGGATAGACGCCGTACAGCTCCAAAATCTTTTCATAACTGGTTGCAAGCATTCTGTATTTTTTCAGCAATAATGGGCGAAAAGTTCCCTGAAAAATGTAGTGGTTTATTCCAACATCTAGAAAACATTTTGGAAGCTTATAAAAATTTTGGCGGTTTTGGTTGGTACAATTATGATGAATCATTCCGCCAAAAAATGGCGGTCTTCCCTTCTTTGAAGTGGGGAATGAAGGATGTTGGCTTATGGTTAAACTTAATTCTTCCTCAAAAACAAGCATTCAACAAACAGCCTCTTGTCAACCAAAACACGTCATCAGTTTATAAAAAGGGCATTTGTTATGCATATAACGAGTCACAGTGTAAATGGTCAACTTCGTGCCGTTATAAGCATGAATGTTCTTTTTGTTTCGGGACTCATCCTTTAGTGAAATGTTTTAAAAGAAGTTATTCCAATGTGCAATCCCGGGACAATTCAAAAAGCTCACACGCCAGTGAGGCTGGAAAACATGTACCCGTGGCTACTTCTGTACCCAGACAAGGAGAAAGCGGGAATTTTAATTAACGGTTTTACTTTTGGTTTTAAACTCCCTGTTTTTTCCGGTAATGGGTGCCATGTAGTTGATAATCTGAAATCAGTCTTTCTTCATAGACAGGTGGTTAGAAAAAAGTTGATCAAAGAGATCATAGCAGGTCGGGTAGCTGGTCCTTTCGTTTTTCCACCTTTCAAAAATTTTCGTATATCCCCATTAGGTTTAGTGCCAAAAAAAGAACCAAACTCTTATCGTCTTATTCATCATCTTTCCTTTCCTAAAGATAACTCTTTAAATGATGAGATTGACGATTCTTTATCATCAGTAAAATATGCTAGTTTTGACGACGCTGTTTCATTAATAAAAAAATTTGGGATTGGAGCCTTGTTAGCTAAATCAGATATCAAGGCTGCTTTTAGATTATTACCCATTGCACCGGAGTCCTTTAATTCTTTAGGTTTTTGTTTCGAAGGTTATTTTTTCTATGATATGTGTCTACCAATGGGTTGCTCTTTATCATGTCAGTATTTTGAGACGTTTGCTACCTTTTTGCAATGGGTTATTTTGCATGTTTCAGGTTCGGAAGGAATAATCCATTACTTGGATGATTTCTTGTTTATAGGACCGCCTGATTCTCCAATTTGCGCTCTGCTGTTGCAATTATTTTTAGCTATCTCTAACAATTTTGGAATTCCTATTGCTGATGAAAAAACGGTTCTTCCTTCTCCGGTTATCGAATTTTTAGGTATTACGATCGATACTGTTTTATTTCAGTTTCAACTTCCTGTGTTAAAGATTAATAGGATTCAGGAGTTGATCTGTCTCTTTTTGCGCAGAAAAAAGGTTTTGCTGAAAGAACTTCAATCCTTTTTAGGATTGTTGGCTTTTGCGTCTCGAGTTATGCCAGTTGGCAGAATTTTTTCAAGAAGACTGTCTATGGCTATGTCGGGGTTTAAATCTCCTTTTTCACATATTCGGCTTACCAATGATCTTAAAGATGATCTATTGGTATGGTCTCAATTTCTTTTAGATTACAATGGTCGTACGTTTTTTCAGGAAGAACTCGTTTTCTCAGCTGATATGGAGTTGTTTACTGATTCTGCAGGATCATTGGGTTTCGCAGCAATATGGCGCACTCATTGGTGCTCTGGTTCTTGGCCTCCTTTTTGGGTTTCTACAAAAGCCACGAAGAATATTGTGTTATTGGAGCTTTTTCCGATTGTTGTGGCGTTTGAACTATGGGGTGAATTCTTCACAAACAAGCGAATTCTGATTCATTCTGATAACAAAGGAGTACTTTTTGCGATAAACTGCCTATCTTCTAAATCCATTTCTGTCATAAAACTTTTGCGTTACTTTGTATTTTTATGTTTAAAATGGAATATTTGGGTTAAGGCAAAATATGTTCCTGGTAAGCAGAATGAGATAGCAGATGCATTATCTCGTTTTCAGATGGCTCGTTTCAGGCAGCTTTTTCCCGAAGCGGACCTAGTTGGTTACACATGCCCAAATCATCTATGGGATTTGATTTAACCCCTGTCTGTTCAGCTATTCAGCATTCTTTAGCTCCTAGAACATGGACCGAATATTTGGTCGCATGGAAAAAATGGCTATTGTTTAATGATGCAATGGGCTTCTCCGGTTGTTCACCAACGGAACAAACAGTTTTAGCATATTTTTGTTTTCTTATGCAAAAGAATTTTTCTTATAATCATATTAACAAAAGCTTGGCTGGAATTTCCTTTTTCTTAAAGCTTCATAACTTGCCAGTTTGCACGAGTTTCTTTACGGTTCGCCAAGCTCTTAAAGGTTATAAGAAAAAAACGTTCACACCAGATATGCGTAGGCCTATTTCATTGGATATATTACGGGATATTTGTTTAGTGACGCCTAAAGTATGCAATTCAGAATACGAAGCGATATTACTTCATTCAGCCTTTGTTTTAATTTTCTTTGCTGCGCTTTCGAATTTCAGAGATGGTCCCGGCTAACAAAAAAGGTAATTCTGGGTTATTCTTTAACGAGGTATTAATTTCACCAGGTAAAGTACAAGTCTTTATAAGTCGATCTAAGACGGACGTGCATGGTAGAGGTAATTGGCTCAGTTTATATGCCTGTGGTGACTCTATTATTTGTCCTTATGTAACCCTTTCTACTTATATCTCTATTCGTCCTTCGTGTTCGGGTAATTTTTTAGTTCACTTGGATCATTCCCCTCTTACAAAATTTCAATTTTCCGTTTTATTACGTCGTTGTTTATCTCATTTAGGTCTCTCTCATCTTAAATTTTCGTCACACTCTTTTCGCATTGGAGCCGCCACAGAAGCAGCTAGATTGGGTCTTGAGGATACAGTCATTATGAAATTAGGGAGGTGGGAGTCCAAGAGGTTTAATCTTTATGTTCGCCCTAATTTATGTCTTTGATTTCATAGGTCGCAAGTCTTACATTTGGATCATTGGACATTCGTTTGTTTATTGGGCTCACAAAAGAGCAGGTCAACGTTGTTATACTTCCAATTTATCTTTACCCCATGCTTCTTTTAAAGTTCTTTGGAAGGGCATTCGTGGGCTTCAATGGAACAATCTTTTCTGTCATCTCTCCGCATTATCTCAGCGATGGCCCTCTCCTGATATATTGATAATTCATTTAGGGGTAATGATGTAGGTAAACAACCCACTTTGGATTTAATTTTTATGATGAAACAGGATTTACATCGCATACATCTTTCTTTTCCGGGTACTCGGGTACTATTTTCAGAAATGGTGCCACGTCTTGTATGGTTGTCTTCCCCAGAGACAAAGCCTTTGGAGAAGATTAGAAGACGTGTGAACCATTCCATTGCAAAATTTATGCCTTTTTTAGATAGTTTTTCTTTCAGACATGTCGATTTGGAAGGAGGTTTTTCAGGCCTTTACCGACAAGACGGAGTTCACTTGTCGGATGTAGGCTTGGATATATTTAATTTAGATTTGCAAAACATGATTGAGATGGCCGCGGTGGTGGGGTAGGCCGTTTTTGTTTTTGCTAAACACAAACGGCTGGTGGGGACTTTGAAGAAGGTTTTATTTATGGTACTCGCTCGAGTTCTATAACTGAGTGAGATATTGATATATGTTTTATTGAAAATATTAATTAAATGAACAAATAAATAAATAAATAAAAGAAAAAGAAAATTTAAAAGAATTTATTTATGTTTTAATTATAAAGTTTATTTATACCAATAAAGGTGCCGCTGCCATTTATCACCATTAAATAAGTCTGAGTGTGGATTATTCTTTATTTAAGATTCTTTTGTACAGCCTACATTCCCATGAAAAAGTGGGCATTAATTAAGTGCCCACGGCATGTGGACTGTGGCTGGCAAAAGAAATATTTAAAAAAAAAAAAAAAAATGTTTTGGTACTGTTCCTTTAAGAAATGGAATATGACAGGCATAAAAAAAAAAAATCAACGTGACCTGCGGGCGGGAAAAACACGTGTATGGTGGTATAATACACGTGTTCTGGGGGCTATATAAGACCCCCGCACGCAGATTTCCAGTCACTGTTGACCCCACAGCGGCTTGACGAGCTCCCCATCCCTCCCACCCTTGTCGCAGCACCGTTTATGTGGTTTGTCACCCTTGGATCAAGGGGGGACTTTGAAGAAGGTTTTATTTATGGTACTCGCTCGAGTTCTATAACTGAGTGAGATATTGATATATGTTTTATTGAAAATATTAATTAAATGAACAAATAAATAAATAAATAAAAGAAAAAGAAAATTTAAAAGAATTTATTTATGTTTTAATTATAAAGTTTATTTATACCAATAAAGGTGCCGCGACCATTTATCACCATTAAATAAGTCTGAGTGTGGATTATTCTTTATTTAAGATTCTTTTGTACAGCCTACATTCCCATGACTCCTGCTACTCTTTTATTCAGTTGTTTCTCCCCTGGTGTCTCTCTACTTACTGGTGACATCATCTCCCTGCGCTCCACGGTGGCCCAGACCGACTTCCTGGGGGCCACAGGACGGATTGAGGCTCCCACAGTCATCTGCCAGATTCGTGGATGCTCATTTTGGATGCCGAGCTACACCTGTAGACACCACCATTTACAGATGAGCCTGTTTTATGTCATCTCCTGTAAGTGCATTACTTACTTTGCTAATAAACCGTATCTAATATACTACACTCAGGTTGGCGCTTCCTGTGTCTCTCCCCCTTTCCTCACTCCTGCTGCTCTAAGCCAAGCTTGTGAGAGCATAGACAGTGGAGAGAAGATCGGCAGCTGGGCACAGAGCTGGATCCATACAGGAGTCTTCATCATTTGGTTGGAAGCGATGGGAGACGAGGGGGAGGCCATCCGATCGTGGCCCCCCCTCGCGATTGCTCCCAGCCAATGAGAAACATCCCCTGCCTCTGTATAGTACACAGAGGCAGAGGATGTGATGTCATCTCTCCTCGGCTCGGGAGTTTCCGTTCCAGCGCCGAGGGGAGATGACATGTAAGTGCACCAACACACACACACACACAGTAGAACATGCCAGGCATACATTACACCCCCGATCCCCCCCCTGATCGCCCCCCCGATCCCCCCCCCCCAATCACCCCCCCCCCCTGTCACAAACTGACACCAAGCAGGTTTTTTTTTTTTTTTTTTTTTTTTTTTCCTGATTACTGCATAGTGTCAGTTTGTGACAGTTAGCAGTGTTAGGGTAGTGACTGTTACCCCCCTGTAGGTCTAGGGTACCCCCCTTACCCCCCCTAATAAAGTTTTAACCCCTTGATCACCCCCCCTCACCAGTGTCGCTAAGCGATCATTTTTCTGATCGCTGTATTAGTGTCGCTGGTGACGCTAGTTAGGGACGTAAATATTTAGGTTCGCTGTCAGTGTTTTATAGCGACAGGGACCCCCATATACTATCTAATAAATGTTTTAACCCCTTGATGGCCCCCTAGTTAACCCTTTTACCACTGATCACCGTATAACCGTTACGGGTGACGCTGGTTAGTTCGTTTATTTTTTATAGTGTCAGGGCACCCGCCGTTTATTACCGAAAAAAGGTTTAGCCCCCTGATCGCCCGGCGGTGATATGCGTCGCCCTAGGCAGCGTCAGATTAGCGCCAGTACCGCGAACACCCATGCACGCACCGTACACGCACCGTACACCTCCCTTAGTGGTATAGTATCTGAAGGCATCAATATCTGATCCGATCAGATCTATACTGGCGTCCCCAGCAGTTTAGGGTTCCCAAAAACGCAGTGTTAGCGGGATCAGCCCAGATACCTGCTAGCACCTGCGTTTTGCCCCTCCGCCCGGCCCAGCCCAGTCCAGCCCACCCAAGTGCAGTATCGATCGATCACTGTCACTTTTTTTTGTAGCGTTTTGGTGAACTGGCAAGCACCAGCGGCCTAGTACACCCCGGTCGTAGTCAAACCAGCACTGCAGTAACACTTGGTGACGTGGCGAGTCCCATAAGTGCAGTTCAAGCTGGTGAGGTGGCAAGCACAAGTAGTGTCCCGCTGCCACCAAAAAGACAAACACAGGCCCGTCGTGCCCATAGTGCCCTTCCTGCTGCATTCGCCAATCCTAATTGGGAACCCACCGCTTCTGCAGCGCCCGTACTTCCCCCATTCACATCCCCAACCAAATGCAGTCGGCTGCATGAGAGGCATTTATATATCCTCCCAAGTACCCCTACCCAACGAACCCCCCCCAAAAAAGATGTTGTGTCTGCAGCAAGCGCGGATATAGGCGTGACACTCACTATTATTGTCCCTCCTGTCCTGACAATCCTGGTCTTTGCATTGGTGAATGTTTTGAACGCTACCATTCACTAGTTGAGTATTAGCGTAGGGTACAGCATTGCACAGACTAGGCACACTTTCACAGGGTCTCCCAAGATGCCATCGCATTTTGAGAGACCCGAACCTGGAACCGGTTACAGTTATAAAAGTTACAGTTACAAAAAAAAAAGTGTAAAAAAAAAAAAAAACACAAACAAAAATAAAAAAAAATAGTTGTCGTTTTATTGTTCTCTCTCTCTATTCTCTCTCTCTATTGTTCTGCTCTTTTTTACTGTATTCTATTCTGCAATGTTTTATTGTTATTATGTTTTATCATGTTTGCTTTTCAGGTATGCAATTTTTTATACTTTACCGTTTACTTTGCTTTATTGTTAACCATTTTTTTGTCTTCAGGTACGCCATTCACGACTTTGAGTGGTTATACCAGAATGATGCCTGCAGGTTTAGGTATCATCTTGGTATCATTCTTTTTAGCCAGCGGTCGGCTTTCATGTAAAAGCAATCCTAGCGGCTAATTAGCCTCTAGACTGCTTTTACAAGCAGTGGGAGGGAATGCCCCCCCCCCCCACCGTCTTCCGTGTTTTTCTCTGGCTCTCCTGTCTCAACAGGGAACCTGAGAATGCAGCCGGTGATTCAGCCAGCTGACCATAGAGCTGATCAGAGACCAGAGTGGCTCCAAACATCTCTATGGCCTAAGAAACCGGAAGCTACGAGCATTTTATGACTTAGATTTCGCCGGATGTAAATAGCGCCATTGGGAAATTGGGGGAGCATTTTATCACACCGATCTTGGTGTGGTCAGATGCTTTGAGGGCAGAGGAGAGATCTAGGGTCTAATAGACCCCAATTTTTTCAAAAAAGAGTACCTGTCACTACCTATTGCTATCATAGGGGATATTTACATTCCCTGAGATAACAATAAAAATGATTTTTAAAAAAAATGAAAGGAACAGTTTAAAAATAAGATAAAAAAGCAAAAAAATAATAAAGAAAAAAAAAAAATAAATAAAAAGCACCCCTGTCCCCCCTGCTCTCGCGCTAAGGCGAACGCAAGCGGCGGTCTGGCGTCAAATGTAAACAGCAATTGCACCATGCATGTGAGGTATCACCGCGAAGGTCAGATCGAGGGCAGTAATTTTAGCAGTAGACCTCCTCTGTAAATCTAAAGTGGTAACCTGTAAAGGCTTTTAAAGGCTTTTAAAAATGTATTAATTTTGTTGCCACTGCACGTTTGTGCGCAATTTTAAAGCATGTCATGTTTGGTATCCATGTACTTGGCCTAAGATCATCTTTTTTATTTCATCAAACATTTGGGCAATATAGTGTGTTTTAGTGCATTAAAATTTAAAAAAGTGTGTTTTTTCCCCAAAAAATGCGTTTGAAAATCGCTGCGCAAATACTGTGTGAAAAAAAAAAAATGAAACACCCACCATTTTAATCTGTAGGGCATTTGCTTTAAAATAATATATAATGTTTGGGGGTTCAAAGTAATTTTCTTGCAAAAAAAAATAATTTTTTCATGTAATCAAAAAGTGTCAGAAAGGGCTTTGTCTTCAAGTGGTTAGAAGAGTGGGTGATGTGTGACATAAGCTTCTAAATGTTGTGCATAAAATGCCAGGACAGTTCAAACCCCCCCCAAATGACCCCATTTTGGAAAGTAGACACCCCAAGCTATTTGCTGAGAGGCATGTCGAGTCCATGGAATATTTTATATTGTGACACAAGTAGCGGGAAAGAGACAAATATTTTTTTTTTTTTTGCACAAAGTTGTCACTAAATGTTATATTGCTCAAACATGCCATGGGAATATGTGAAATTACACCCCAAAATAAATTCTGTTGCTTCTCCTGAGTACGGGGATACCACATGTGTGGGACTTTTTGGGAGCCTAGCCGCGCACGGGACCCCGAAAACCAAGCACCGCCTTCAGGCTTTCTAAGGCCGTAAATTTTTGATTTCAATCTTCACTGCCTATCACAGTTTCGGAGGCCATGGAATGCCCAGGTGGCACAAACCCCCCCCCCAAATTAGCCCATTTTGGAAAGTAGACACCCCAAGCTATTTGCTGAGAGGTATAGTGAGTATTTTGCAGACCTCACTTTTTGTCACAAAGTTTTGAAAATTGAAAAAAGAAAAAAAAAAATTTTTTTTCTGGTCTTTCTTCATTTTCAAAAACAAATGAGAGCTGCAAAATACTCACCATGCCTCTCAGCAAATAGCTTGGGGTGTCTACTTTCCAAAATGGGGTCATTTGGGGGGGGGGTTTGTGCCATCTTGGCATTTTATGGCCTTCAAAACTGTGATAGGTAGTGAGGAGTAAAATCAAAAATGTATGCCCTTAGAAATCCTGAAGGTGGTGCTGGGTTTTCGGGGCCCCGTACGCGGCTAGGCTCCCAAAAAGTGCCACACATGTGGTATCCCCGTACTCAGGAGAAGCAGCTGAATGTATTTTGGGGTGCAATTCCACATATGCCCATGGCCTGTGTGAGCAATATATCATTTAGTGACAACTTTTTGTAAATTTTTTTTTTTTTTTGTCATTATTCAATCACTTGGGACAAAAAAAAAAAAAATATTCAATGGGTTCAACATGCCTCTCAGCAATTTCCTTGGGGTGTCTACTTTCCAAAATGGGGTCATTTGGGGGGGTTTTGTACTGCCCTACCATTTTAGCACCTCAAGAAATGACATAGGCAGTCATAAACTAAAAGCTGTGTAAATTCCAGAAAATGTACCCTAGTTTGTAGACGCTATAACTTTTGCGCAAACCAATAAATATACGCTTATTGACATTTTTTTTACCAAAGACATGTGGCCGAATACATTTTGGCCTAAATGTATGACTAAAATTTAGTTTATTGGATTTTTTTTATAACAAAAAGTAGAAAATATCATTTTTTTTCAAAATTTTCAGTCTTTTTCCGTTTATAGCGCAAAAAATAAAAACGCCAGAGGTGATCAAATACCATCAAAAGAAAGCTCTATTTGTGGGAAGAAAAGGACGCAAATTTCGTTTGGGTAGAGCATTGCATGACCGCGCAATTAGCAGTTAAAGCGACGCAGTGCCGAATTGTAAAAAGTGCTCTGGTCAGGAAGGGGGTAAATCCTTCCGGGGCTGAAGTGGTTAAGTAAATCATCATTTTGTAAAACAACCCATTCAGTTTAAATTAGAAAGGAAAGGCAAACCATTTGTGTCTATATATATATATATATATATATATATATATATATATATAAAACATTATAAATACCTTTTTTCCCTTTTTAATAAGTGATCACATGCCCTCTGTTCTCAGCTGCATGGGAGCTGGAGGGGAGGGGAAACAGCAGCACACTGAGCTTCCCAGTGAAAGACTGTGCAGGAGAGGAGACTGTCAGGACAAATCTCTGGAGGAGACCAGGCTGAGTTCCCAGCATAGCTGGAGAACTGACCATGCTGGGCTCTCCTGCTTAGTGTGTTCAGTTTTTAATATAATAGGAAAGCAGAAGGACTGGCAGGATCAGCAGGGATTTTATACAAAGAGAACAGAATACTTTTTTTTATACAAGTACATCGTACAGCAGGCACATATCAGGAATATGAAATGTTGGGTCAACATACTGTATTCTTTGATGGTTTTAGGTTTAGATGTGTGGTTGGGGTGGGGGGCACAAAAGCACAATAGGCAGTGGACCAGGCTGTTCAAATGTCATGGTCATGATGCTTTGCACCTGCAGCAAAGTTTACTCAACATGTAGCTTGCTGCGCACCAATCGCTACATATTGAAGCAAATGGGGAAACTCTGCCGTTGCATTTGTCAGCAAAAATGGGGTTAATACAGGTGGTCAGGGTTTACCTTTACTCTTCCCTTTGTAGCACTTTAAAATATCACTTTTTTAATACTGCTGAGTACTGTGATGGATACAGACAGACTTTCTACATATAGTGTAGTCGTCTCATACAAAGACAAACAGAAAGTTAGTTTGATCGTCTTTTAAAATGTGTACAGCTGGAACGCAGGGGGTTAACCTAAAGAAGGCAGTGTCACTCAAGACAAGTACTGAAAGGAGGAAAGAGTAGAGAGGAGAGGCGGAAAGGCTGATGTTGCGGCTTTCTTAATTTCCTGTTTTAAACAAAAATGCAAAGTGACAAGTGAGTGAGGTGATCAATGTAAAAGTGTCTCGTATAATGCAGCCCTGAGAGAGAAAAGAGCCGTTCTAAAGAGTGCGGACATTCATTGTGTCACCTAACTGAACTGCGCAGGTGACAACATAGCAGTAAGTGTCATGTATAAAGCATTTTGTGGGCACAAGGTCAATGAAAGGCGGGATTTTAGATTCATTTTGTTTCTTGAATAGTTGTTTTATGCTCCTGTAGTGTCAGTTTACTATCACTTAATGGAATTGGGTAGAAGAGTTGGTGAATGACCTACAGACCTATATGACATCTGTAGACCTTTACATCTCCTATTCTTACAAATCAGCCCCTTCTCTGCTGCAACTTCTTTAATACAAAATACATGAAAAACCTTAGAGACCCCCACGTTATGTCTGTGTGATCTGGAAACTCTTACCCACCATATTCCTTGAGAGATAGCTGGGGAGTGATCCAACCCTCCATTGTTAGTCCAAAACTGAAATGTGCTATATATTCTTCATTTGCATATTCTAAAAATGTAAAAATGACATTTGGGTAGTAAAAAGGTTTGTTTGATAATGCATTGTAATCAGCAATGGCATACACTGATCAATAACTACCGTATAAAGTTCACTGAGATTTTTAATAAGTACGTCTTATATAAAGTACCCTGCATCCTAGGACTGCATGCCCTCTAATAAGCAAACATTATTTGCACCTCACTGAAGCAGGTATTCGTTTCATGTTTGAACTGAATTTTAATTTCCTTACTTAGTTATATAAGCAGTTTGGAATTTGCTCTTCAGTATAGATAGGACATTGAAATAAATAATTTTCCCTACTTTACTAATGGTTTTCAATAGTTTGGTAGCCGATAATACTTTGCATTTATTAGACATTCATCTCAAGTGTCCTGCATCTGCATTGTATGTATGTATGTATGTATGTATATCAGAAACTTTTTTTTTTTTTTTAAGTGTTTCTTTGAGTTTTAGATACACTGTGGAAGAATTATGACCCCTTCTGTGTAGCCAATAGGGAGATACCCCCACTGTTTTAGGCTGGTCATATATTGTTGCTTTTTAGTTCACTAAATAGCACAAATGGACAAATCTCCCAACATGCATATTTTGATCTTGACAGCCATCTGTCAAAATGCCTGAAAAGGGGCTGCATTTGGTTCAATGTAGCTGCTATTCTGAAGACAGTTTTTTTTCAGTGAAGGGATGTTGACCAGGAGGTGGATGACAGGGCCACTCACTGAGCAAATTTCATCAGGTTCCTAAAATTTGTACAATGTATGGCCAGCTTTAGTCCTGCTGACCACTGTCTTAAAGTGGAGTTCCACCCACTTTTAAAACTCTTCAGCATCCCTCACTAAACTGTGCACTGTAAACGAATTGGATATTTTTAATTTTTTTTTCTCAGCACCTACTGTATTCATTTTTCACTTCCTCCTCCCTGGCCGCGACCCATCGCATCATTTCCTGATTGCAATGCCTTCTGGGAAGGGGCGGCAACTTCCTCTGACACTGCCGTTGCTATGGAAACCTAACCTGAAACCTATTGCACTGCTTGTGCTGCACTGAGCATGTGCAAGATCTGCAAGGATGAGATCCAGGAAGAAATACAGTCTGGCTTCAGATGCCCACACTTAAGATGGCCACGGCCTGCTGTAAGTTTATAAAATAACAAAGTACTGCTAACAAAACAGACCTTAGTTTACAGACTAACTTTACTAGAATACATTAAGCTTGTGTATTATAGGGGTATTTTTATTTAAAAAGTATAATTTCGGCCGGAACACCACTTTAAATACAGTGGTCAGCTTGCTATTGGAGGTACTCAGCAGGGGGTAGGAGCCAGGACAGCCGGCGGGGGACCCAAAAGGAAGAGGATCTTGCTGCTCTGTGCAAAACCATTACACAGAGCAGGTAAGTATGACATGTTTACTTTTTGTTTAATCTTTCCTTTAGAATCACTTTAATGCCTTTATATAGCTTGAATGCGTTATGACTGTTTTTATATATATCATGATTTGATAAACACGATGAATTTTCTTTATCAAGCATATGTACTCCCTAAACCTGCCAGAAATACCCCTTGTTACACAAGGGCACTAGGGGAATATACTAGCTCATAGCTGATGCCTACAATAAACTTTCTGGAATTCAGTAATTGTATGACGTACCTTGTGGCAGAGCTTGACTTGTAGATAGAGACCTCTCATACAGCCCCGGCTCAAGGGCTACTGGAGTTGCGACAGTGGCCGTGAGAGCGCGGTGAGGTGAGTGCCTGCAAGATCTTCCGTTGGTCACAGGAGTGTTTGTAGGTGTGTCACCAGTGCTGGGCTGGATGGCTGAAGTAGCGGATGGCAGCAGGAACAGCAGATGCAGGCACACAGCGTATATAGGACCGGCCTCACCAGGCACTGTGCAGAGCAGGACAGACCGATAACTGGATGCAGGGTCAGACAAGCCAGGTCAGCAACGGATGATCAGGTACAAGCATAAACGCCAGGCAGAGAATGGCCAATGTGCAGGCAGAGGTTAGCAACAGGATATCAGGCAGATGAAAACATAACAAAGTCTTAAAGGCAAGCCGAGGTCAGGATAGGTGGAGAGCAAGCGTTGTCAGGATAAGCCGGGTCAAACACAGGAATTAGGGTTGCACTGATACCACTTTTTTAAGACCGAGTACAAGTACTAATACTTTTTTTCAAGTACTCGCCGATACCGATTACCAATACTTTTTTTTAATGTCATGTGACAGTGGCACTAATATGCAGCACTGATGGGCACTGATAGGTGGCACAGATGAAGCGTGGGCTGTGTCAGTAGTTTTTATTTTTATTTTATTTTTTACAATCTATTTTTTTTTCTTTCTTTTACAATTTATTTATTTATTTATTTTTACAATGCCTTCTTTTTTTTTGGGAGGGGGGGAGTGGACGGTGTCAGTGTTTTTTTTTTATTTTATTTTTACAATTTAACCTTTTACAATTCTTTACTTATTTATTTTTTATCAGCCCTGTTGGAGGCTTTGGTAAGATATCTCCCCTTTGAGACAGGGAAAGGGACTGAGGATACAGATTTCATAAACTTATTCATAAACTGAAGCATCATAAGTTTACAATGCTTAGTTATGAATGGACAGAGGCAGTGATCACTGCCTCTGTTCATTCAGAAAAGAAAGGAGCCAGTAAATTACATATTTACCAGCTCCTTCCTCCACTCTCCATCCTGACACATCCAGGACATGGGGGGACTGGGGGAAGGACACAGAGGACCCGGGGAGCACAGGGGGGGACCAGAGCCGACCTAAGAAGCTGGCGGAGGACCCGGAGGAGGATCCTGGGAGCCACGGGAGGACACAGGGAACAGTCGGAACGATCAGTGTGGGCAGTTACAAGCACAGATCTCCCTGTATACCTTTCAATAAAGCAGCTGAAATCCGCGGGAGGGAGAGGAGGAGAAGTGGCTGCCAGCTGCTTTATTAAAAGCTATACAGCAGGGGTCTCAAACTGGTGGCCCTCCAGCTGTTGCAAAACTACAAGTCCCATCATGCCTCTGCCTGTGGGAGTCATGCTTGTAACTGTCAGCCTTGCAATGCCTCATGGGACTTGTAGTTTCGCAACAGCTGGAGGGCCACCAGTTTGAGACCCCTGCTATACAGGGAGATCAGTGCTTGTAACTGCCCACACCAATCATCTTTGAGACTGCCCGCCCCTCCTGCTACACTGAGGACTCAGGTATTGGGTCAAGTATCAGAGCATATGCGCGAGTACAAGTACTCACGCAAATGCATTGTATCGGCAACGATACTAGTATGCATAGGTGCCTATGCCCAGCAACATGGTCACCTGTAGGAGCGCTCTGCCTCAGAATTTCGGCAATGCTATGGCCAGTACGTCCCTGACAAATTGTTCTAACGCTTGGGTTTGCAATCGAGTCAGTGGGCCTGATTTATTAAAATGTGAGATAAAATAAGTTGAATTCTCTATTTTTCCAATTTCTTCAAGTTCCAACCAATTTGGAAAAAAAAGCTTGTCTGATATATTTTAAGTAAATGCAATTTCAGTTTACTCAGCTTTTACAGATTAGTAAATGAGGCCCATGATATTGAACAGTCCTCACGCATATTGATTTTTTAAATTACATTTGATATGAAAACGTGATCTTAATTACAGGTATATTCTTTAAAAGGTGCCACACATTTATTTATTTTTCATTAGAGCTGAATTTATTTATATAAAACAAGGTACCTACAGACATTGGGCTAGAGAGATTTTTGGTAGTGTAATCACACACAACAAAATCCCTAGAGATTAATTGATGATTAATTAATCAGTAGTAACCTACACAAATACCATATAGTAGTGATTAGGCTCACATAATCACATGATTCTTACTCTGAATGATCTAAGGTTATTAGTGGTGTACCCCAAGGTTTAGTGTTGGGACCCTTACTTTTTAATATATTTATAAATGATATTGGGTCTGGGATTAAAAGAACCATTTCAGTCTTTGCAGATGACACCAAGCTATGCAGTGGAATAATGTCCTTAAAGGATGTCTCCAATTTACACGGTGACCTCTGTTGCACTTTGAATGACAACACTGTACCCAAAATATTTTTTTTCATTTTTTTTTCACACAAATAGAGCTTTCTTTTGGTGGTATTTAATCACCAGTGGTTTTTTTTATTTTTTTCAATTTTTCAAATTTTGCAAACAAAATTTTCCTCTTTCCCCTATTGTGCGCTGATGAGGCGGCACTGATGGGCATTGTTGATGGGTTGCCCAAACTGATGAGGCTGCACCGATAGGCAACACTGAAAGGTAACACTGATGAGGAGGCACTGATAAGCACTGGTGGGCACTGATTGGCAGCACTGGTAAGACTGCACTGATAATAAGTGTCCTGATTATCAGTGCCCTGATTATCAGTGTACACGTTCCTTTTACACAAGCAGGTTATCGGCTCTTTTCTCCTCTCCTCATGCTGTCCGCATAAGGAAAGGATTGCCGGTAGCTGGCTTCTGTTTACCTTTGTGATCAGCTGTGATTGGACACAGCAGATCACGTGGCTCTTTACCTCAATCTGTGATCAGCAGTGACGGGAGGACATATGACGGCCTCCCAGAAGTGGACGACCGTGCTGTAGCCGTCATTTGGCTATAGCGCGGTCGGCAAAGAGCTAATTGGACAACTATGTGACAAATGAGGTTTAATGTTGATAAATGTAAAGTTATGCACTTGGGGGCTAAGAATATGCATGCATCATACATACTGGGGGAGTACAACTGGGGCAATCCATGGTGGAGAAGGATCTGGGTTTTGGTAGATCATAAGCTTAATAATAGCATGTTATGCCAAGCTGTGGTTTCCAAAGCAAGCAAAATCCTTTCTTGCATTAAAAGAGGTATGGACTCCAGAGAGAAAGATATAATTTTTCCCCGTCAAAAGTAAGACCTCATCTGGAATATGGTGTTCAGTTTTGGGCACCAGTTCACAAAAAAGGATATCGGGGAACTGGAGAGAGTGCAGAAAAGGGCAACCAAACTGATAAGAGGCATGGAGGAGCTCA
The DNA here is from genome assembly GCA_037952835.1 of Lithobates septentrionalis. Classification (NCBI taxonomy): domain Eukaryota; kingdom Metazoa; phylum Chordata; class Amphibia; order Anura; family Ranidae; genus Lithobates; species Lithobates septentrionalis. The sequence continues at coordinate 150,094 of JBBDGP010004834.1, read as the reverse complement.
GCTATGAGGAAAGATTAGAGGAACAGAACTTTCTTGAGAAGAGGAGATTAAGGGGTGATATGATCAACATGTATAAATACATAAGTGGTCCATATAGTGAATTTGGTGTTGTTATTCACTTTAAAAGTGGCTGTAAACCCTCACCTATACCAAGTGAAGTGAACAGCCTTAGGTGATAGACAAAGATAAAACCTATGTAGGAGAATTTGTTTCATTAATTTATTTGCAGTCTTCTTCTCTCTACACCCTTTCAGAAGTGCAGATCTTATTAAAAATCTTTCTTCATCTGTCTCAGCAGAGAGAAGAGGGTGGAGAGACTGCAGTTACATTGTGTGAGAACTGACTGGAGGAAAGGAACACCCTCCACACAGCAGAAGAACAATGTTGTGAATAGACAAGCTCTGTCCTGAGCCCCCCCTTCCGACACAAATTTATCTTCTGTTGGGAAAACTTCATAGAAGTTACTCATGCTGATAACAGAGGAACGAAGCACCAGGGTCACAAAGGTCACACTTGCGACCAAGCCCTGGTGTTCCACCACTGTGGGGGGCCCCAGGAGTGCAGGACATTGCCGATCTGTGTTATGAAAACCCAGCACTTTTCTCATGTCCAAGAGTGCTTTGTCTGTGCTGTAGTGTAGGCTCAGAACTGCCCGACTGCTGCTACTGCTCAGGCGGGCAGGGGGCAGGTCCGGTGGTGCCAGCGTGAAAGCCCCGATCCCCAGCTAGGAAAATAGAGGCAGAGGTGGCTGACCTGAGTGGAGGAGGATGTGGCGTCCGGTCCCTGGGCTCCGGCTGATGTTTAGTGTGCAGACCGGACTCCTCCTCCCCTCCTTCCTGCACTTCACTGCAAAAGATGAATACTTGCTGCAGGAAGTGACACAGAGAAGGAGCCAGTAATCCACAGGTAAAGTTAACATACCTGGTGAACATTGGGGCTGTGACAGGGAGAGAGCGAACAGGACAGGAATAAGGTGGCTGTGAGGTGGGCTGTATGCTCCACTCTTCCAAACACTGACATGATAGGAACAGGCTAGTCTGCATGTTAGAGCTCAATAGAAGCCATCACTCCTCAGGGCTCTCTGTAGGGGGCACACTGGAGGTATCTTAGTACCACCAGAGTCCCCCTTTACATCCTCCAGAGTTCCCTCTTTACATCCTCCAGAGTGTCCCTTTACATTCTCCTCCAGAGTGCCCCCTTAGTACAGTAGTACTAAAGACGCATTCTGGAGGATGTAAGGGGGCACTCTGGCACAGGATGTAAGAGGGCACTCTGGCACAGGATGTAAGGGGGCATTTTGGCAGAGGATGTAAGGGGGCACTCTGAAAAATCTAAGCAGGCACTCTGGCGGAACTAAGTTAGTATCACCAGAGTGCCCACTAAGATCCTCCAGAGTGCCGGCTTTCATCATCCAAGTGCCACCTTAGTACTAAGGGAAATAGAAAAGGATACTAAAAAATTAACCAAAAGTAGGACTTTAAAAGGCATAGAAACAATGGAGAAGTAACAAAATTTCATCGTATAAACATAGTGTACAAAAAAGGATAAAAAACATGAACAATGGTACAATTTGTACAATAGCCCTTGTCCCCCCCGTCTATGCGTTTCGCCGTCAGGCTTCTTCAGGACACGATCAAGGTTCAGAGATGTAACAAAAAAGAAGAAAAGAGAATGAATCTCACTGTCTGAAACGAGATATATTCCAATTAAAATCAGAGGTATTGCATAAACATATTATAACATGTTACATTAAAAAGCATATGCTGAACTATCCAACAGAAACCAGAAGAGACAGAAAATTAGCAACAAAAGAGATACCTTCAGCATCCCCAGATCCCCAGATACCCCAGTAGCCGGAAAATTTCCCAAAGTGTGGAACGCTTATAACAAACTGTAGAAAAGTAAATGACGTGCAATTGGTTTTCATAGATAATGTATCAAACAGTGGAAAGCTTATATAATATGGGGAACACTGATGGACAAGAGGTACCTACTCGTATAAATACTTCAGGTATTGCTACAACAGGGGTGGGTGTGCATCTTGTGTGCAAACAAATGAATGACCACAAGAAAAGTAATACTGGAAGGTTCAGGATCCAAAAGGGGAACAACCCTTAATAAAGTTCAGCAGAGCTATCGGCGTGTCATACAGCCCAAACTAGCATGCACTGCCTATGGATAGAAGATGTAAGGAACAGATTGCATTACAAACACTGCCTGTTGGTGATGACCAGGATAGTAGTTATAGGAGTGATAACAAAAGTACTTACACGAGAAACCGGCCGTGTCCCAGCATGATTACATCATATGACGTTGCCTCATTTACATGCTGGGACATGGCCAGTGAGTATAAATAGTCCACGTTTTCATATGGGCTCTGTGTACAGCACCCAGCTGTCTCCCAGGGGCATACCCATGTGTCTAATTTCTCGTGTAAGTACTTTTGTTATCACTACTATGGGAAGCCGATACCGACACAACTGGAAGAGAATCCAGGGCCATATCCCATTGATCACCATCTATATCTCCTATATCAGTAATCCAATTAGCTCTACATTTAAATAAAGCAGCGTTCCTGAATGGTCGATAACAATATTAAATACACTCGTGAGATCAGACCACGGTAGTCACTTGCATAACCTCCTGCAGCAGCAGGGAATGAGATACAGTTAGAGTTGGTCACTGGAAGTTCAACATGGCACCTCATGGCAAAGACCTCTCTGAGGAGCTGAAAAAAAAAGAATTGTTGCTCTACATAAAGATGGCCTAGGCTATAAGAAGATTGCCAAGACCCTGAAACTGATCTGCAGCACGGTGGCTAAGACCATACAGTCGTTTAACAGGACAGGTTCCACTCAGAACAGGCCTCGCCATGGTCAACCAAAGAAGTTCAGAGCACAGGCTCAGCGTCATATCCAGAGGTTGCCTTTGGGAAATAGACGTACGGAAATAGACGTACAAGTGCTGCCAGCTTTGCTGCAGAGGTTGAAGGGGTGGGGGGTCAGCCTGTCAGTGCTCAGACCATACGCCGCACACTGCATGAAATTGGTCTGCATGGCTGTCATCCCAGAAGGAAGCCTCTTCTAAAGATGATGCAAAAGAAAGCCCACAAACAGTTTGTTGAAAACAAGCAGACTAAGGACATGGATTACTGGAACCATGTCCTGTGGTCTGATGAGACCAAGATAAGACTTATTTGGTTCAGATGGTGTCAGGCGTGTTTAGTGGCAACCAGGTTAGGAGTACAAAGACAAGTGTGTCTTGCCTACAGTCAAGCATGGTGGTGGGAGTGTCATGGTCTGGGGCTGCATGAGTGCTGCTGGCACTGGGGAGTTACAGTTCATTGAGGGAACCATGAATGCCAACATGTACTGTGACATACTGAAGCAGAGCGTGATCCCCTCACTTTGGAGACTGGGCCGCAGGGCAGTATTCCAACATGATAACGACCCCAAACACACTTCCAAGACAACCACTGTCTTGCTAAAGAAGCTGAGGGTAAAGGTGATGGACTGGCCAAGCATGTCTCCAGACCTAAATCCTACTGAGCATCTGTGGGGCATCCTCAAATGGAAGGTGGAGGAGCGCAAGGTCTCTAACATCCACCAGCTCCGTGATGTTGTGATAGAGGAGTGGAAGAGGACTCCAGTGGTAACCTGTGAAGCTCTGCTGAACTCCATGCCCAATAGGGTTAAGGCAGTGCTGGAAAATAATGGTGGCCACACAAAATATTGACACTTTGGGCCCAATTTGGACAATTTCACTTAGGGGTGTACTCACTTTTGTTGCCAGCGGTTTAGACATTAATGGCTGTGTGTTGAGTTATTTTGAGGGGATGGCAAATTTACACTGTTATACAAGCTGTACACTCACTACTGTACATTGTAGCAAAGTGTAATTTCATCAGTGTTGTCACATGAAAAGATATAATAAAATATTTACAAAAATGCGAGGGGTATACTAACTTTTGTGAGATACCGTATGTGAACCCAGCCTAATTGTTGCTATATGCCACTTGTGACTCTCTTAGGGCTCGTTTACACTAGAGTTGCCCTCTGAAGAGCGATATACGTTCAAAACGCTTTTTAGAGGGCTTTTGAGAGGCAGAGGGTTTCAACCTCATAAACCCCGCACCAGCGAGCTGCAACTGCATGTACTGCACACAGTCATGGGGTACTCCCATTCAGTTGAAACGGCTGTGGCATACGTACACCACCCTCTGCTGCCTTTGCAGCTTAAAGGGGAGCAGATGCGAGAGAGGGGCAGTAAAAACATAGCTAAACCGAGTGTTTTTATCACCCCCATCCACAACAGCAAACTAGGCCATACACCTTAGGGAGCCATTTGTTCCATCTGTTGCTATTCTTAGCCTCTAATTGCTAGTGATTTTAGTAGCATGATTGAGCTAATAATATTTACCGGTTTAGCTCTAAGCTAAAGTCCCATACACCCTATTAGATTTTCTGCAGATTTTTGTCTTTAGATTTACCAAAACCATATAATCTAAGGTCAACCCTTAAGAGATTCAATTTGTATGAAATCAGGCAGGCCCTTGCACTACATGGTTTTGGTAAATCTGAAGATAAAAATCTGCAGAAAATCTAATAGCGTGTATGGGGTCTTAGGGTCAATTCACACAAATGCACTGCAGTTCCATGTTGGTGCAATGTAGTGCTATTCATTTTCACATGCTTCTGTGCATTGTGGTGTGGTTCACTACTACTACATGCACAATTTTTGGTCTGTTGTGGTATGTTAGGTTGCCCGTTATAATGAATGGGTTGCTCTAACACAATGCACATTAACACATGGTAAATGCACCACTGCAGGCTAGGTTGATATAAATGTGCCCTTGAAAAATGTTCACATAATCCTGCTGTCTATGGTTGGATAGTATAAAGTATGTATGTCTTTAGGCCTTCCCCAACAATCCCTGACCAGTATGGATTTTTCCTGGCTCATCATTTTTATTTCCCCTCTATCAACAGAACTCTCCTTCACCCTCTTCGTAGGAACATGTATATTTGTACAGCCCTTAAAGCGACATATAAAAAAAAAAAAAAAACATGATATACTCTCGGTATACTGCTCTGTGCAACAGTTTTGCACAGAGCAGCCCCAATCCTCTTCTTCTGGGGTCCCCCGTCGGCACTCCAGGCTCCTCCTCTTAGACAAGTGCCCCCATAGAAAGCCGCTTTACATGGGGGCACCTGTGGGTGTTTGCTCCCGAGACGCCCTGTCTGTGTCTATTGACACAGAGCAGGTGGCTTGGCCCTGTCCCCCCCCCCCCACTCGCTCGGCACAGCATTCGATTGAATCTGCCCAGGGAGGAGGGAGGCAGCTGGCTGAGGTCAGAATAAAGGGGAGCTGGGTGGGCTTTTTGCAGCACAGAAGGTTTTTCACTTTAATGCATAGAATACATTAAGGTGAAAAACCTTAAGGCTTTAGAACCACTTTAATGTAAAAAAGCTAAGCCCCAGGAATTCAGCCACTTTGTAAAATGTGCTGGCATACTATGCGTTAAATCCAACAAGGTGCATGCCACCTCATGGACCTATCTCTTTAATTTACACCTGTTTTACAGAGTTCTGGGAGTGCAGCTATCACTATACTCCCGGAGCTCTAACAGGAGAGATGTCGTCTTCTTACACACAGCATCTCCCTTCTGCTGTCCATTCACAGAAGCCTTTGTATTCTGTGAATGACTTCCCTTAATACAAAGCGACTCTGTGATTGGGCAGGAGGAGGGAATGGGCAGTCCCAATGGCTGCATGTGACTCTGCAGCCTCAGAAGCTTAAGACCAGAAGATCCAGCGTTGGAGCACCAGAAGCATAGCGATAATCATGCTTCTGGCACTCAGAAAAAAATGTAAACCATAAAGAAAGAGATACGTCCATGAGGTAGACTTAACCTCTATTAATCCAGCACATTTTACAAAGAAGCTGAATTCCTGGAGTGGTAAAGGCAAAACTTTTTTTGTTTGTTTCGATAGAGTGGTATGGGGATAGAACTATTGTCAGGTTTTTATTGCTGTCCCTATCAGGGAGATTCACTCTTGATGTCCTCATCACTAATGTCACATGAGGAATGAAAGTGAGGGTAAATCCAAAATCTGAGGTGCCACCAGAACAGGAATTAAGGGTAAACCTTCTAATGGGGACACTTGTTCTTGTGTCAACTGTCCAAGAGGGGATTTCCCTCCCGGTGGAAAGCTATCCTCTCACTTCCTATTGAATCTACAGGACAGGAAGCGAAGGAAAATCTACCCACTAGGACACAGAAATTACAACGGTTTTAACGTTTCCCTACTCTATTCAGAATTAAAGAAAAGTTTTGGCTTTAGATACACTTTAATGACACCTATCATGCACAGTTCAAAAGCTAAAATGTTAATGTCTTCAGGCACCTGTATAGAAACAAATTAAATGATAATTGAATTACTTTTTTTTACCAGAATGTTGAAAATTTCACAAAATAAAATATTCAGATTTAAACATGTAGACGTTATAAGCTTAGATACCAAAAGAAAAAACAAACTTTTATATAGTTTTTAATGTCAAAGCTGTTTGCAATTTTTTCTCAGCTTGTGAAGCCGGTTGTGCCACTAACATGCAAATGAGTTAGTGGAAATCATACTGCATCTGTTCTTAGTCACCACTGTGCTATCATATGCATAACTGACAGATGAAGTACAGGAAACTACTACTTCTGGTTAGTTAAAGGCAGTCATGGACAGATACCAGATGACAGTCGTCAGTGACTATTCCATGTCTACAGCAATAACAGACACCCCTGGTCATCTACTCCGAGGGAGATCCATCTGAGAAATTTAAAACCATTTCCGATCACTATAGATTTACTAAACAAGTACATTTTAGCATGCCTTCTGGGAGTACTGTACTGAAAATGTCAGAGAATCTGATGGTTGTTCCAGACAATGAGAATTTTTCTTTGTAGCCAGGGCAACAGTAGAAGCTTGGATTTAGGGTGATTCTATATACTGGCTAACTAAATAGATTGTAGTACAAGCTTTCGAAACATGCTAGCCTCTTCTCCAGGGAAATCATGCCTCTTTCCCAGACAATCACAAATTGCTGGAAGAAAAGGCCAACGTACCTCGAAAACTTACACTACAAACCAACTAGCTAATAAATGGTGTCACTCTAAATCCAAACTTTAATTTGTGTCTATGGCTAAAGCTGGATACACACTATATAACTTTTGTTGTTAGATTTCCTTTAGATTTACCTTCAACTATGTAGTGCAAGGGCCTGCCTGATTGCATACAAATTGAAAGTGCTTAGGATTGACCTCATATTATATGGTAATAAGGAAAAAATCGAAAGAAAATTGTATAGTGTTTATGCAGCGTTACACAGTACAAAACTCTGCTGCTGCTAGACTGGGCAAGGAAAACTGTTGTTGAGAAACTTTAAGGCTGGGTTCACACTGGGGCTCATAGCTGGAGTCTGGTACGCCCCCATTCACCGTTTCAGGTCCGATTTTATCCCGAATTTTGCAAATTGCACCGGAGCCGCTGTGGAGATGTGTGAACCGACTCCATAGAGTGCCGGTCACAATCTCCTGACATGCAAATTGGATGCGGAGAAACCCGGGCCACATCCAATTCGCAACAGTGTGAACCTAGAGCCTAAAAAAAAGTGTTGGGATTGAAAAAAACAAAATCGATGCTGCATCTGTCCTGTCCAGTCCCCCCCACCTCTAAGGCCCCTTTCACACTGGGGTGGGGGCGGCGTCGGCGGTAAACTTTACTGTCGGTATTCGGCTGCTAGCGGGGCGGTTTTACCCCCGCTAGCAGCCGAGAAAGGGTTAAAAGCCACCGCAAAGCGCCATTGCAGAGGCGCTTTGCCGGCGGTATAGCCGCGCTGTCCCATTGATTTCAATGGGCAGGAGCGGTGAAGGAGCGGTGTACACACTGCTCCTTCACCGCTTTGAAGATGCTGCTAGCAGGACTTTTTTTCCTGTCCTGCTAGCGCACCGCTCCAGTGTGAAAGCCCTCGTGGCTTTCACACTGGAGAGACAGCAGTCGGTTTGCATGTGCTATTATTAGCGCAATAGCGCCTGCAAACTGCCCCAGTGTGAAAGGGGCCTAAGACCAAGAACTGAGCAATAAAAAACTACTGATAGCTTAGTTCTAGGTCTTTGTGAGCTTAGAGGCTGTGGAGGGTCCAGGAGTGGCTGATTCAGTCTCCCAGTGGCTTGGTGAAAGGCTGAGCCAGCTGCTGGTCTGGATGGATCCCGACATAAAGTATAAAAAGCAAAACTTTTTTTTTTTCGCCATTGGATAGAGTGCAGAGGGATTAGCGCACTTGTCAGTTGTTATTGCTGCCTGTGCCCCCGTTAAGGATATTCACCCTCTTTATTTTTGTTCTGTTTACCATTATCAGTGAAAGTGAACATGAAAGAAGATCCCAAATTTTGGGCTGCCCCCAGAAAAGTAATAGATGGGAAATGTTCCAATGGGGACACTAGTTCTGATGAGCTAGGGACCCCAAGGAATTTCCTTAATTTGCTGGGATTTCCTCTCACTTCCTGTTTGGCTAAGGGACAAGAAGTGAAGGTTAATCTCCACAATGGGACACAGATGGTAAAAAAAAATTGATAGGGGTTGTAACCATCCCTTCATCTATCCAAAATGAAAAAAATAAAAAGTTTTGCCTATAGTTCTTCTTTAATGTCGGGATCCATCCAGAGCTTAGACAGCCCAGTTGTCAGCTAAAAATGGGTCACAGGAGTGCTGAATGAAGTGCACTCCTGTGACTCACAGGAGAAGCAGGGCCAAAGGAGCTTTGGCCCTACTTTTCCTTTAAAGGCAAAACTTTTTTTAATTTTGAAAAAAACAAGGGAGAAAGGTAGGGTTATAATCCCTGTCAGATTGTATTAATATTTGCCATCTGTCCCCCATTGCAGAGATTTACCTTCACTCCCTGTCCCGTAGCCAAACAGAAAGTTGAAGGAAATACCTTTAAATTAAGGGAATTTATTGGGGATCCCCAGGTCACCAGATCTAGTATCCCCATTGGAAGAGTTCCCCTCTATTACATTTCTGGGGACATCCCAAAATTTGGGATTTTCTTTTACTTTCAATAATGGTATACAGGACAAATAGAGAGGGCGAACCTCCTTAACAGGGGCACAGAGAGCACAAATAAAAAACTGACAAAAGCTCTAATTCCTCTCTATTCTATCTAAAACTTTAAAAAAAAGTTTTGCCTTTAGTTATACTTCAAGCAATGGGTCTATTGTTTTGCAGATTGATTTTTTTGCTGATGTCTAACTGCTTTCTGATGTCCAGGTAAACTTTATGACCAAAGTTTTGGACATCTCATTCCAAAATCAATGTAAATGAGATCTAAACAAAATGATGTCATCCTGTACTAATATATGAAAAACATGAAAGTAACCTGCCTGCATGTGGATGCATGGAACACTTGTGCAAGCAAAAAGGGCCCTTCACACAGATTAAGTATGCCTAGTTGAATGAGGCCCGAAGGCGCAGACCAATTCATCCCTCCATCAGTATAGAAGATGGCTCTACCCTTTCTATATGCAAAACTAGAGAGATCAAAGCTAATTGCTGATTGTGGATTGCTGCCCATGTTTACCCCCTTGCTGCAATGAAGATTATCTGTCACTTAGGTGGTGTAGAAAGTGCTGAATCATGCTTCCCCGTTCTGTATGTTGTAGATAGATAACCTTCTGACAGTCCTTTTCTGAGTGTAGCTACCACTAACAGCTGACCATTGTCATATGCGGTAGGCTTCGTAACATTGCCAAGTGAGTATTTATACAAATTCTGCAGTCATATTTCATAGCATTTGTTTACGTTTTATTACGGAGTCAAATTTTGTAAATAATATTTATGTGCACACATATATATATATATATATATATATATATATATATATATATATATATATATATATATATAGATAGATATATGTATATATATAATATTGCTTGCTTAGCATTAATGGAAAATGCCATGAAGAAAAGCGGTAGATGGTTTTCTGAGCTCCATGCTTCATTTGAAAAGCTAGTTACTTTGATGTTAAAGGGAGTCTAGGCTCCATGCCTGCACATGCTAATGTAGATTTTGTTAAACATATAAGGTCATTAGAAGATTATATGAGGAATTAACCCTCCCACTGCCAGACACTCTCTCCTATTCTGCACCTCCATTAGCTTAAAGAGAACCTATCACATAAGAGACTTTTTTTTTTTTTTTTAGTTGCAAAAAATAAAAGTTACACCCAAGCATATAAAAACCTCTACGCAGGTACGAAAATAAACGCACGGGTTGGGGGGGGGGGGGGACTACGCGTGTAAATGTTGATTGCAATACATGTTACATATCGCCGTGCACGCCAGGGTGAGCAATATTTTTAGCTCCAGACCTCCTCCGTAACGCTAAACTCCATGACCTATAGGGGGGCATTTGAAGTGTAGCCTATAGAAAATATAGGGTACTGAAGTCGCCATTTCATGGGCGCATGCAAAGTTTTAAGGTTAAAGTGATATCTTGTGACATAAAAAAATTGGAGCTACCACTATTTATTTTTTAGGGTGTCTGCTTTCAGAAAATATATAATGTGTTGGTGGTTTATGCAATCTTCAGGCTTAAAAAGATTTTTTAAATGTGTGCAAAATAACCTGTAAAAACAACTTTTGGTAGCGAAAGGGTTAAACCGGTCCTTCACACAATAAAGGAATTTTTTTTTGACCCTCCCTCTTCCACAATTAGATTTAACTTTTTTTTTTAGTGTTTCTTATGAGGTTACTTTCACACTGGCCAGGGGGCGGTCTTTGCCCCAAAAAAAAGGGTAAAAACTCCAGTTTTGCGGCGCTTTCAAAGGGTTTTGGAAGCACTGCCCATTCACTGCAATGGGCAGGGCTTTTTGAGAGCGCTCCCAACCCACCCCAAAGATGCTGCTTGCAGGACTATTCGTAACGTTCGCTAGGGTTGCCAACTCATCCCTTTAAACCCTAATGCCGGCCATACACGGTTCGAATTTCGTAAGAATTTTCTTTCGAAAATCGTATGAAAGAATTTTCGTATGAATTTCGCATCATTAGTGGGCTGCAACAACGGCCGATTTTCGTGCGGCAATCAAATTTGAGGAATCGGACATATTGGAAATTTTCCGAAAAACGAACGATTTTCTAATCAATGATGGGAGAATCGTGCGAGAAATGTAATAAGAAAAGAAAATTTACGGAGAGAAAAGAAGATTCCCGGCCAAGAAAATTCTTTTCTGTAGCAACATGAGGTGAAATTGAAGGCTTGGTCGGCCGAATTTCGAAAATCAATGGTGGCATCATCGGATCACAAAAAAAAACGAAATTTCTTATTTTGAAAAGAAAATTAGTTTGAAATTCGACCGTGTATGGCCTGCTTTACACATATGAATTCTAAAGTTTCTGAGGCTAATTTAAAGCAGAAAAGGCACCAAGTGAGTTTAATTACCACCCTTATCAGCCACAGAACTTGTCTAATTATTATGTATTCGGTTTTAAAGGGATGAGGTGGCAACCCTATGCACCACCCCCAGTGTGAGAAGACACACTGCAATGAATGGGAGGCAGTTTTGCTTAGAAGAGGCTATTTCTAGCGCTAACATGCCTGTAAACCACCTCAATGTGAAAGAGGTCTAAGGCTACTTTTACACAGAGGCGCTTTACAGGCGCTACAGCGCTAAAATTGGCGCCTGTAAGGAGTCTCTCCTGTCTCTCCAGTGTGAAAGCCCGAGGGTTTTCACACTGGAGCGGTGCGCTTGTAGGATGGTCAAAAAAGTCCTGCAAGCAGCATCTTTGCAGCGCTGTAGGAGGGGTGTATACACCCCTCCTACAGCGCCCCTGCCCATTGAAATCAATGGGGCAGCGGCGCTTTGCAGGCGGTTTTAATCCTTTTTCGGCCGAATAGTGCAGCTAAAACTGAATAGCGCCGTTTTACCGCCAACGCCCACCCGCCCCAGTGTGAAAGTAGCCCAAATGTTGTGCTTCTTGCCTAGATGAGAATGTTATTGTGCTCCCTGGGCACTCCTGATTGGGCGCACGTGAAGATGTGTCGCAGGGACTCCCCAGAGACCTGTGGCAGATCTACGCACATCCAAAGAAGACACAGGTGTGGGATCTCAGGGTGTCCGCACATATAAAGGAAACCTGCATGTGCGCACATCAAAATCCACTTTCCCGTGTGTGGCACATTGATTGAATGGGCTGTTGACTAAAGATCAATTATTCCAATCAGAAGAGATCAATCACTTATTGAAGAGTGACCACCAAAAAGGATTCATTCACACCAGATGTGCTGGCCTGTGTTGATCCATGCATGCCAGTGCATATACTTTCTTATGAGGAGCTATTCACCTCAGAGCATTGTGCTGATGTGCATTGCACTGTGCTTAAAAAAAAAAAAAGGATTACGGCCTACTTTTTTTTTTAATAATTAGTGCATCGCATGTAAACACATAAAAATATTGAATATTGAAAATATATTAAAACATAAGAGTAATAACAGTCTGTTGAAGTTTACTTTACAGATAAAACTTACTGAAAGTGGATTTTTAATGCAACAGAGACATAGTATGTAAAGTTCCTTACCTGCCTGTACACGGAGCTGCGCACTTTAACCGCTTCAGCCCCGGAAGATTTCCCCCCCTTCCTGACTTTTTACAATTTGGCACTGTGTCTTGGCACTGCGTCGCTTTAACTGACAATTGCGCGGTTGTTCGACGTTGCACGCAAACGAAATTTGCATCCTTTTTTATTTCCCCACAAATGGAGCTTTCTTTTGGTGGTATTTGATCACCTCTGCGGTTTTTATTTTTTGCGCTATAAACAAAAAAAGAGCACAAATTTTGAGAAAATAACTATATTTTTTACTTTTTGCTATAATAAATATGCCTACATTTAAAAAAACAAAAACTAATTTCTTCACCAGTTTAGGCCAATATATATTCTTCTACATATTTTTGGTAAAAAAAAAAAAAAAAAATTGCAATAAATGTATATTGATTGGTTTGTGCAAAAGTTATAGCATCTACAAACTATGAGAAAGATTTATGGCAATTTTATTATTATTGTATATTTTTTTTAATACTAGTAATGGCGTTCTTCGATTTTTATCGGACGGATCGGACACTTTTTTTGGGACCATTGACAATTATACAGCGATCAGTGCTATAAATATGCACTGATTACTGTGTAAATGTTACTGGCAGGGAAGGGGTTAACACTAGGGGGTGATCAAGGGGTTAACTGTGTGTTCCCCCAACTGTGTGTTCTAACTGTGTGGGGATGAGAGTGACTAGGAGAGGAGACATATAGTTTTTTTTAATTTTTTTTATCGTTTACACATAAATCATCGTGCTGACGCTCATGCACGTGATTGCGCCCGCGGGTCCCCCCGCGGTGCAGCGTGACCACCCTCTGGTGGCAGAATAGCGGAAGGACGTACCCGTACGGGATTTCGCCCAGGGGAGCCATTCTGCCGCATTATATCTGCGTGAGTCGGTCAGGAACCGGTTAATGAACTTCTGTGCATGCGCAGGAGTGACATCATCTCCGCTCAGCCAATACAAATGGACGAAGATCTGAACCCCGGAAGCAGACTGACTGAAGATGTCATTGACCGGCGAGGAGCTTTGGGACACTGCAGTGCTGGGGAGAAAAGGTGAGTATAGTTCCACTTGAAGCGGGGGGGAAAAAAAGCATTACAGTGCAATGCAGAACATGCTAAAATGCACAGCATGCCCAAGCTTGTCAATGCCTAACTATTTGTTGAAATGCACTCAACACACACTACAATGTGAATGGACCCTTTAGGGAAATTGGGGGCATACACCGGATTTCAGTGGTAACAATCAGTAGATTCTCACAGCTGGGATGGCAGATGTATGTAAATAGCGGTGGCCTTTGGCTTGGCTTCGTTCACACCTTGAGCAGAGCAATTTTCAGGCGTTGAATGCTTTTTAATATTTGAAAGTTTTAGAAGCATATTACAAGCATTTTACAGCTGCAGCTGTTTTTATTTTAGCCAATAGAAAGTACTAGGAGCAGGCGATTAGGGGTGTTGTTGCTGTTTTGCCAGAAAACATGCAACAAAACCCTTGAAAAATGCTCATGTTGAGTCTATGGGGCCAATCTGCCTCAGTAGAGCGACTTTTAGTTGTTTTTTATTTGAGAGTTTTTAGACGTGTATTGCAAGCGTTTTAGAGGCATTTTACAGCTTCAGACATTTTTTTGTTTAGCCAATAAAAAGCACTAGGAGGGAGGAGGTGGAGGAGATTAGGGCTGGAGAGCTGCTGTTTGAGCAGAAAACCAGCGACAAACGAGCTCGTAAAACGCTCATGTTGCACATTTTCAGGCGTTCCCATTGAAGTCAAAAAGTCTGCCAAAAAGAACAGGGGTTTTGTTTCAGGCGACAGAACGCTCAGATGAGCCATTGAAATTAATGGGATTGATTCTCCCATCATAACATTCAATGTTGATGGGGGGAAATCCTTCAAGAGAGGGAGGTTTCTCCACCACCTTCTTGAGAATTTTAGATCCTCAGGTTTCAAGCAGAAAATTGCTCATGTGTGAATGGGGTTAATCTGCCTCCAATCTGCCTAAAAGAAACTCATGTACTTTGTTGAGTGACAAGCATTTTGCTACAGGTGACAAAACGCTCAGATGTGAACAGGGGCAGTGAAATGAATGGGATTTTGTTTGTTAAGCATATTAGAGCTACAAGCAGAACATCGCTCAGGCATGAACGGGGCTGAATGAAGCTCCCTGCACATGGTACTGATGTATTCCTGGCACAAAGTTCCTGCTCAAAACACAGGAGTATGGTTTGTATAGTGTGCCTGTTTACATGCATATACCCACACTAAGAGCCCTTTCACACTTGGGCGGTGCGGGGGCCGGGGGTAAAACGGTGCTATTTTTAGGGCCGTTTTACCGTTGTTTCCTAAAAAGTTCAGGAGCTGCTTTTGGGCGACATGCTGCATTCACACGATGCGGATTGCCGCATGACAATCGTGGCAAAACCATGATTTTAGGTGCCATTCAAATTAATGGCATCTCAAATGTGCGTCCTGCGGTTTTCATTTACACCTCAGCGCTTTTATAATGCTGGCAGAATTGGGAAAAATCTGGCTGCGATTTAAAACGCAGAGGTGTGAATGCAGCCTTACTGCAGTTAACCGCTGTATGTGTGGTTGGCCACGGTCGCTGCAGCCAAATGTACACGCTGTGATTTCAGCTGAAAGAATACGCTGATTCTTGTCACTGAATTTCACAGACGGACCCTAATCACCTCTATGAATGAGGCAACTCCCTGCACATGGTACTGATGTATGAATGCCAAATCTTCCTGGCAGAAAGCTCCTGTGCAATACCGAAGAGTATGGACTGTATAGTGCATCCATTTACATGCATATATGCACAGAAAAGTTCTTCTAGTTATAATATAGACTACTATTCAGAGAGGTGTCATTTTTTTGAGCGCATGCACGACTCACCAGAAGATTGAATTATTTTTTTTACTTATCTAAACATGGTGCTAGTTTACTGATATTTACTCCCCTGTGTGTACAGGTCCATAAAAAGCAATAGCTGCATTAAAGCGGGGTTCCACTCAAATTTTTAACTTAATCTTACCCCCTTCAGTTAATTGCATAGATGTTCAAATGCCGCACAAATTTTTTTTTATTACTGTAATTACCTTTATATTGTACTTTATTGTGGCACTTCCTGTCTCTCCTCCCATGGGAGCAGTGGCGGAATTACCAGGGTCGCAACAGTCGCAGTTGCGACTGGGCCCGGCATTCAGCCACTGTGGGGGGGCCCAGCGGGGTTGATCTTCACACACGACTCTGAGCGGAGATCGTGTGTCATAGATTAATAGCACAGAGAGACTCCGGCGGCATTAATGTTCTATTTGTCGGTCCTCCTTGGCATGGATGAGAGAGGACACACAGCTAATCTCACTGCTCCCCCTTCTCCCCTCTCCCCCCTCCTCTGTGCTCCGCGGGAAATATGAGCTCTTTAGCTTCACACTTGAGTGCCCACGGAGCACACAGGAGAGGGGAGGGGGGAGCAGTGAGATCAGCTGTGTGTCCTCTCTCATCCATGCCAAGGAGGACCGACAAATAGAACATTAATGCCGCCGCCGGTGTCTCTCTGTGCTATTTATCTATGACACACGATCTACGCTCAGAGCTGTGCTGTCCTGAGAAGGCAGACAGCACTGATAGAAATTAATAGCAGGGACTGATGAGCACTAATAGAAGGCACTGATGATCACTAATAGAAGGCACTGATGATCACTAATAGAAGGCACTGATGAGCACTAATAGAAGGCACTGATGGGCACTGATGAGCACTAATAGAAGGCACTGATGAGCACTAATAGAAGGCACTGATGAGCACTAATAGAAGGCACTGATGGGCACTGATGAGCACTAATAGAAGGCACTGATGGGCACTGATGAGCACTAATAGAAGGCACTGATGAGCACTGATAGAAGGCACTGATGCGCACTGATAGAAGGCACTGATGAGCACTGATGGGCACTGATGGGCACTGATGAGCACTAATAGAAGGCACTGATGAGCACTGATAGACGGCACTGATGATCACTGATAGAAGGCACTGATGATCACTGATAGAAGGCACTGATGATCACGGATAGAAGGCACTGATGAGCACGGATAGAAGGCACTGATGAGCACTAATAGAAGGCACTGATGAGCACTAATAGAAGGCACTGATGAGCACTAATAGAAGGCACTGATAGACGGCACTGATGAGCACTGATAGACGGCACTGATAGAAGGCACTGATGAGCACTGATAGAAGGCACTGATGGGCACTGATGAGCACTGATAGAAGGCACTGATGAGCACTAATAGAAGGCACTGATGGGCACTGATGAGCACTAATAGAAGGCACTGATGAGCACTGATAGACGGCACTGATGAGCACTGATAGACGGCACTGATGAGCACTGATAGAAGGCACTGATGGGCACTGATGAGCACTGATAGAAGGCACTGATGGGCACTGATGAGCACTGATAGACGGCACCGATGAGCACTGATAGAAGGCACCGATGAGCACTGATAGAAGGCACCGATGAGCACTGATAGAAGGCACTGGCTGTGGATAACCAGTCTGTTTACATGTGATCAGCTAAACACATGGTAAAGGGCCGATGTGATTGCGCTGGATGCATGTCCAAGGGGTCATATGGGAAGCACGGTTTTGGGAGGATGTCCATGGACACCCTCCCAAAATTGGAAGCCGGGGCTCGGGTGGAAGGGGGGCCCATCATGGTTTCTTGCACCGGGGCCCTGAAGGTTCTAGTTACGCCTCTGCATGGGAGTAGGCGTGTTTATTGCCTTTCCTCGGCGCAGCACTGTCTCCTGGGAGCTTAGTGTCAGGCTTCCCAAGATTCAGTGCGGAAACAATGATCATGCGTGTGAACAAGTTGTGAATGAACAGCATTCACCGCATCCAGGAAATCAATGCTTGTGGGCTTCACATGCCCACAAGCAAGATGGAAACATCCAGCATCACATTTTTTAAGTTATTATTCAGTACGAAAACAGAGGCGGAAATATTACACCCAAACTGTGAGTATTATTTTGGGGTTAGCAAAGTGTCTCAATGACCTAAAAAAAAAAAAAAAAAGATTGGTCGCCGGACTCCCGCTTTAAGATCAGTGAGGCACAGGTATTTTACTACAGTGCAAATGGCAGCAGCAGGAACCTAGTGATCCCGGCTGCTGTTTTTGACAGGTGTGAGCGTCTAGCTGCAGCCGCTAAAGCCATACACTTCAATGACCCTTTATGTGTGTCCAGCAGCGATCCCCGCAGGTAAATCGCCAACTGTGCCAACAGCCACGAATAGCTGTGGCCACCAACAACCTTACTAAAGTGTATGGATTGGCAGCCACAGATAGTCGCTCACACCTGTCAAAAACAGCAGCATGAATCCATAACTTCCTGCCGCTGCCATTTGCAATGCGGCAAAACGCCCCTTAAAAGAGTTGTAAAGGCAGAAGGTTTTTTATCTTAATGCATTCTATGCATTAAGATAAAAAGCCTTCTGTGTGTAGCAGCCTCCCCAGCACCCCCTAATACTTACCTGAGCCCCATCCCTTTCTAGTGATGTCCACGAGTCCCGGAGAGAGAGGGGGCGGGGCTGAATGGCAGCTCTGTGTCGGAATTGACACACGGAGCTGCAGCTTGGCTCGGGTGCCCTCATAGCAAGCTGCTTGCTGAGGGGGCACTCGACAGGAGGGAGGGGCCAGAAGCAACAAAGAGGGACATGAGAAGAGGAGGATCGGGGCTGCCCTGTGCAAAACCACTGCACATAGGAGGTAAGTATAACATGTTTGTTATTTAACCACTTCAGCCCCGGAAGGATTTGCCCCCTTAATGACCAGGCCATTTTTTGCAAAAGTTATAGCGTCTACAAAATAGGGGATAGATTTATGGACTTATGTTTTTTTATTGTTTTTACTGGTAATGGCTGCGATCTGCATTTTTATTTTTTATTTTTTTTAGCATGACTGTAACAAATCTGACCCTACGCGACACTTTTTGGGGACCAGTCACACCAATACAGTGATCAGTGCTAAAAAAAATGCACTGATCAATGTATAAATGACACTGGCAGGGAAGGGTTTAACACTAGGGGGTTGATCAAAGGGTTAACTGTGTTCCCTGGGTGTGTTCTAACTGTGGGGCAGATGGGCTCACTGGGACAACAAAGAGATCGCTGTTCCGATCACTAGGAACAGCAGATCTCCATGTTGTCCCCTGTCAGAACGGGGATCTGCCCTGTTTACATAGGCTGATCACTGTTCTGCCTCTCTGTACCGTGATCACAGGTGTCCGGCAGACATTGAGTCCGCCGGACCTGCGCTCGCGCCCACAGTATCTCATGCACAAAATGATGTACAGGTACGTCGTTTTGCGCAGCGGGCCGCCCTGCCGTAGTATATATGCGGTGAAGTGGTTAAAAAAAAAAAAATTTGGCTTTGCAATCACTTTAAGCCGGCCATATACAGATCAAAGTTCAGCAGGAACCGGATACATTTTGGTCCATCTATTGACAGGCTGGCGATCGACTGACTTCAGTACAACCAGCCTATCAGGTTTTTTTCATTTGATCATTGCCCCTGGCTATAACCACCAAGCAGTGATCATTGTATTCTAATGGCAGAGAAACTTCCCGTTGTTAAGGGATTCCCCCATCAACACTGAATGTTATGATGGGGAATCGAGCAATTTTCTTCTCTTCAACCCATGGTTTGAAGGAAAGAAAAATGCAAAATGTTTGGCCTGTCTTATGCCTGGCGCACACAATGAGATTTTGTTTGGTATGCTAGTCTCATATCGAAAATGAAGAGGTTACTAAAGTTATGAAAATTCTCGTATGACAGAATAAAAATTCGTAAGTGATGTAATGTATTGTATTTGTATTTTTGGACAAAAACTGTACTGATTAAACTAAAATCGTATGATCTGGTATTGCATAGCTCCCGACTATCCCTCATTCCTCCTCATTTGTCCCTCATTCCTCCTCATTTGTCCCTCATTTTGGTCTGATCTCTATATTGTATATAAAATGCACTTTTTTATCTATTAAAAAGTGTTTTCCAGAGCTAAACATTTCATCTGATTTCTAAATTGCTGCATTTGTGGGTTTAACCAATCTTGTTTTTTTTGTGCAATTCTCCTTTAAGGGGGCGTGGCAAGGGGTGTGTCCTATGCCTGCATACTTGTGCTGATAGGTGCCTCTCATTCCCATCTCAAAAAGTTGGGAGGTATGGTATCGTACGAGAAAAATGTTCATGCTTATCCCATCGGATAATTTAGCATGAATTGTTGTGATCGACTCTCGTAAGCTGCGTACTAACAAACAATCAGATTATAATACGATCGCTTCAAAAGCGGTATTTTTCATCCAATTTTCAGATCATGTGTACGGGCCATTAGGCTTTGTGCCATAAAAAAATTGCTGGCAGAAATATCCTGCGTAAAAAAGAAGCATGCCCTGTAAAGTGCATGTGCTTACTCAGGCACAGAAGCATGTGTAATTCTTTTATTTTTGCAAAATAAGATTTAAATTACACGTAGACGTACATACCTGTTTACATGCGCAAACATTACTGACCTCAGGCACAGTTTTTGCAATCCAGATTTTTCTGGATCTGAATGCAGCGCAGTTTTACTGGTCTTTACGCACCATGCATGGGCCCATAGAGAGCATTTGAACTGCATTTAGATTAGGAAAAAAAAATAAAAAAATGCTGTATTGATGAAAGTGAGATTTTATTTATGGCCATGTGCATGCGCCCAAAAAAATACAAAAAGGTGTCCAAAAGCCTGAAAACGTAACGTTTTTGGCGCCTGTGTGCAGGAGCCCATTTTCTATCTAAATGATTTCTTTTTTTTTGTACAAAACCTTTTATTTCCTGTTTACTAGAATTCAGTTGGTTTTGTGCCCCAGGCAAGTGACACATATAACTGAAAGAACTTTTGATGTAATAAAGACAAGCTTATGACAAGAAGAGACATGTAAGTCTTCCACCTACGTGTCACCGGCCAATTACAATCTACACACAGCGCACATGGCTTGTCTGAAAACACTTTCTGGTCTCAGGGATCCAGACACAACAAAAAACTCCTGTAAAATGTTTTATCTCAGAGCCTGATAAAGAGCAGGAAGAATGCCTTTCCCCTTGTGTGGAGGACTGAGCATGTGCTGATCTCAGAGGAAGGTAAGTGCCTGCATGGACTGCTATACTGTCACTGGAAAGCTGTCAGACCAGTTTTTTTCTTTGTTGATGGAAGGGAACGGAGGACATACTTGGCTTTTGTTTCTGTTACCAACAACTGGCAGGGCACAAAAATGCCTTTATTACTGCAGCATGTCTATCAAGGTAATTCAGAGATCAATGGCGATGGGCAATATGCATTTAATGATCTGTTTTTTATTGAACTGACGACATCAAACTGAAAAATCACTCTGCTAATATGATATGTGCATTGTCTTTTTGTAGTACCTTATATTACCTTTATCCTTTTATGGCTAGGTTCACACTTTTGTGTCTGCATTTTTATGCTTTTTTTTTTTCATGCATTTTTTCATCCACTCCACTCCTGAAGTCTAGATCGAACCAAATGTGCACTGTCATGCCAAAAAAAGCACCTGTACTTCTTTCGGCACGAGATACACACAGGCGTAAATGAACACCATGAAAAATAATAGTAATCCTCTTGTCTTGCATTGTCGTGTGTCAGCAAACACACCTAAAATTAGAGGGTATTATTGAATGTCCACCAAGTCTTTTATAGCATTTTTTGTTTAAAATTTAAATTGGTATTCTTTGCTAGAAAATGACTTAGAACCCCCAAACAACATTATATATTATTATTATTTTTTTTTTTAGCAGAGACCCTAGAGAATGAAATGGTGATTGTGGTTGTTTCTTCGAGCGAGCACAGAGGGATGGGGTGCTTTAAATTTATTTTTTTTTCCAATTTATTTACACTGTCCCTTTTTTAATATTTTTTTTTTCATTACTTTTATTCCTATTACAAGGAATGTAAACATCCCTGTGTTGTAATATGTTCTAATGTCCCACATAAATTGGTGAACATATTACAACACCCTGGTAATAGAAATAAGAGATGACAGGTCCTCTTTATGGAGCGATCTGGGGTCAAAAACACCTCAAATCTCTCCTCTACCTTTTTTAAAAGCAAAAGATAAAAAATATTGTTTACTTCGGCCCTAGACCGGAAGTAACATCATGACATCGATCTGGTCCTTCAAGACCATAGAGGCGATCAGAGAAGATAAAACACCAGTGAGTGGCGGGAGATGACCCCTCTCGCTGCTTCGGAAAGTGATCCAGTGGCTAATTAGCCGCTTGGACCACTTTCATGAGAAAGCCAGTCGTCAGCTGAAAAATAAATACTGGGGATTATGGCTGATAGCTTCAGCCATAGCCCCGGTAAACGTACGTGTGTGTGTGTGTGTGTGTGTGTATATATATATATATATATATATTGCGGTTTGCAAGTTGATATAAATAGCTTGGCTTAAGTGATACATAACCTGTACATTAAAAGTATGGTAGTAAAACAGGTATGTTGTTTATTTTTGCATAGTTATATTGGCCCAGCTTGGATCAATGTTAAGTATTTATATTCTACATCTGTTGACTCCTGTGCAAGCACAGAATCACTGTGGTAGTCACCGCGCCCCCTACAGTGATCCTCACTGTCTTCCTGGTCCTGTACCATGCGGCTGCCCAGTTGCATAGGAAACACAGAGGGTTGCTTGCTTAGCATTCAGAGAAAGTTTTGTATTCTTAATGATTACAAGGCATTCTCTGATTGTGATGTCACCAACTCTCCGCTTCATCCAATCAGAGAACCATTGAGAAAATTGCAAGGTATTCCCACAATGGCGCCCATGCCAACTGAGCAGCACCTCTGTTGTTTATTATGAAGCAGGGCAACCACTAGGCATGAGACCTGTAAAACAGAGCAGATCCTCAAGGATGGGCCAGGTATTAAAGCGGAGTTCCACCCAAAAATGGAACTTCAGCTTTAAGTACTGGTGACCCCCTGACATGTCACAATTGGCATGTAATTTTTTTGGAATTTTGACAGGCACCCAGCTCCTACTTCCTCTCCTGGTGCCGCAGCGCCAAGTGGAATTTCACCTCTTCCTCCCTCCCTTACAGGTCCCAGAAGATTGCCCGGCCATTCACAAAATGTAGTGCAGCTCGCCCGGCTGTGGCTTCAGTAACAATGCCAGCGCCATGGAGAGGAGGGGGAGAGGAGTGAGGCTTCGGGCGCCGCATTGCTGGACCATGGGACAGGTGTGTGTCTGTTTTATTAAAAGTTGGCAGCTACACTTTTGTAGCTGCTGACTTTTAAATGGGTGGAACTCCGCTTTAAATGTGTAATGCTTACATTAGTCCAAGTTGGACCAATGTAACTATGCAAATTATTCATACCTGCAATTCAGCTTTAGGCTTGGCTCACACCTGTGTGGTTACATTCTGTTTATGGCTGCCCATATTTTAATAGGCAGCTCTACCCCAAAAAATGCAGGCGTTTTGACGATGCATGGGAGTGCAGCTTTTCCCTGGAAAAAAAAAAACAACAACAAAATGGGCACTTTAATAGCAATACAAACAATAGTTATATTTGACAATCCAATATACAGTAAGCCTACTTGAAAAATCTCTTTTCATGTTGTGAGTTCTGCCTGTCTGCTGGCCATCTCTTTCCACAACTTCCTGGATTCCCTGCATACTTCGCAGCTTCTCCTCTGCTGTTTACTTTCTGTTTCTAAGGACTACATATCCCATGGTGCCTTGCTGCCTGCAGGAAGTGATTCCTCCAGGCAAGAATCCTCTCAGCTCCTCTGTAGATCAGAAGGCAGGCTCTGTGAAATATGTCTACTCTCAGGACAATTTGAATGTAGTGTCACAGAAATCATGGAAGTACATGTGTGGGGATCTTTACAAAGTAAGTTTACAAATTTCAACATTGTTTGAATTAATAGGAGTAGGCTAGAAGTAATTGTCATACAATGTAGGAATGAATATATGATTTTACATGTTCACCAATAAACCATGTGACAGTTTCAAATGTCCCATGGGGCAATGGGAAGGTGTTTGTGCTTGGGTTCTTAGGCCTGCACACCTGCTGTGATCATTATGATGGAGTCCCTCTCTCCTTGCTGGATTTTATTTTGTATACTCTGAAAAATACAACAGGGGTGCTGGAACATGCAAAACTCCCAGGTGAACATGAGAGGGAGATCCCACTAGACCTATAGGAAATCCAAGGGCTGACCTTGCTCACAAGGTTCCAAATACAGTATAGGTAAAATATGAATTTGTGGTGCCCTGACCTTTGAGAGCCAATTAGATTTATGTGTGTGCATAGAGGTACATTTCTTTGTAGCACTTGGCATAGCACTTGGCAGGCGTGTTGTCATCTGTCAACGGTTTTTCTTTTGTACGTTGTTCACTTTAGGGTTAAACCCAGGTTCACACTGAATGCGGGTTTGAAATCGTGCGAGTTCAGTCCGACTCTGGGGGGGGGGCGATTTGAGAGACATCTGTGCGGGTTCCTGGCTGTATTGAAATCGCCAAAAGTAGTTCAGGAACTACTTTTGGGAATCGGTGCGGCGCCGCAAAATTAGCGTCGCACCAATTCAGAAGGCTCTGATTTGGCTTGCGATTTGCCATGTCAAATCGACCCAATGTGAACGAGAGCTTAGAGTCAAAGAGGCTAGTTGAAAATGTTGGAAATGCTTGTTATATGTTTTTTGACGCACTGCCTTTCAGCTGAGAGCTCCATGGGGTTTCCATGATTGATTCCCAGCACAGACATGCCCCACTCTTTAAGACCCCGTTCACAAGGGGGGATGCCCATGCATTAGTGGTAAAGCGCCGTTCATATTAGTAGCGCTTTACCGATATTTAAGCGGCACTTTTTCCCACTAGCGACCAAGGAAGGGGTTAAAAACGCTTGTGTTGCGGTGCTTCAGAAGCGCTTTTCAGGTGCATTGAAAAAAGCAAGGCTCATTCATTGCAATTGCTATACACAGCACTCCCAAACCGCCCCAAAGATGTTACTTGCAGGACTTTTTCTAACATCCCGCATCACCGCCCCAGCGTGAAAGCACCCGGGCTTTCACATTCGGGAGGCAGTTTTCAGGCACTTTACAGGTGCTATTTCTAGCACTAAAATGCCTGAAAACTGCCTCAGTGTGAAAGGGGTCTAAGGGCCGGTTCACACTGCTGTGGTGCCAGACATCGCATGTGATTTACTCCGCATTGCTGTGCAGCTCACATGCAATGTCTGTGCAAACTGTATGGCTGAATTTGCATCGCATTCGGACCAAACTCGTGCAGGACCCTTTTTTATGTCAGCACCAGAATCGGATCCCAGGGGTGTTCACACAAATGCAATCCGATTCCTGTCCGATTCACAGTTCGCTCTGCGATCTGCAAACCGATCTGGGGGTGTCATTAACTTTGTATTGACACTCCTAGTGGTTCACATAGGGCAGTGTGTCCCACTGATGATTCAGGTGCGATGCGGGAACCCGCACTGGATTTGCAGGGTTTTCGCATCGCACCAATGTGAACTGAGCCTTAGTCCCCTTTCACACATGTGACATTTGTTTCCTCGGTTCAGTCACATTTTTTCAAAGAAAAAAAAATAGATGAAATTCACATCAGTTTTTTTTTTACATCCACCATCCTCATGTGTGAAAGGGGCCTATCCCCCGTACATACGATTCGAAAATCAGATGACATTTTTCGTTTGCAAGTAGAAATTGAATAGGTTACTAAAGTTTCTCGTATAACAGAATAAAAATTCGGAAGTGATGTAATGTGTTGTAGTGTATTCATATTGTATTTTCAATACAACGGTACTGCTTAAACGAAAATTGTACAACCTGGTATCGTACAAGAAACATTTTCGTGCTTGTCCGATCGGATAATATCGGTTGAACTGTCAAGATTGGTTATCGAAAGCTGTGTACTAACAATCAGATTATTGTGCGATCGCTTTGAAAGTGGTAGGTTTCGTACGATGTGTACGGGCCTTAACCGCTTGCTGACCGCCTCACGACGATCTACGTCGGCAGAAGGACACGTACAGGCAAAATGACGTACCTGTACGTTGCCCTTTAAGAGGCGGCCAGCGGGCGCGCGCGCGCGGCAAGCTCCATGAGTCGGGTCGCGGGTCCCGCGGACTCGATCGCCGCGGGGATACCCGCGATCGCCTCACGGGGAGGAAGAACGGGGAGATGCCGATGTAAACAGCATCTCCCCGTTCTGCCTAGTGACAGTGTCACTCGATCTCTGCTCCCTGTCATCGGAGCAGCGATCAGTGAACTGTCACACATAGCCACCCCCCCCCCACAGTTAGAAACACGCCCCTAGGACACACTTAACCCCTACACTGCCACCTAGTGGTTTACCCCCTTCACTGCCAGTGACATTTTTACAGTAATCAATGCAATTTTTTATCATTGATCGCTGTATTAATGCAGGTCCCAAAAATGTGTCAAAAATGTCCGATGTGTCCGCCATAATGTCGCAGTCACGATAAAAATTGCTGATCGCCGTCATTTAAAAAAAAATAAATAAAAATGCCATAAAAGTATCCCCTATTTTGTAAACGCTATAACTTTTGCGCAAACCGATCAATAATCGCTTATTGCGTTTTTTTGTTTTTTTTTACCAAAAATATATAGAAGAATACGTATCGGCCCAAACCGAGGAAAAAAAATATTTTTTTTATATATTTTTGGGGGATATTTATTATGGCAAAAAGTAAAAAATATTGCGTTTTTCAAAATTGTCACTTTATTTTTGTTTATAGCGCAAAAAATAAAAACCGCAGAGGTGATCAAATACCACCAAAAGGAAGCACTATTTGTGGGGAAAAAAAGGACGTCAATTTTGTTTGGGAGCCACGTCGCACGACCGCGCAATTGTCAGTTAAAGCGACGCAGTGCCGAATCGCAAAAAATGCTCTGGTCAGGAAGGGGGTAAATTCTTCCGGGGCTGAAGTGGTTAGGGAACTGGTATCTCTCTGTAGCTTAGAGATGGCCTTAGGCTGGCCATACATTATACAATTGTCTTGTACAGTTTTGCTTTAGGGCTGGTTCTTGCCACAAAAACACACTCCAGATCCGTTCAGATGTGCTTCTGCATGCGCGTTAACATTTTTGATGCATTCTGGTGCGTTTTTGATGCGTTTCCGGATGCATTCCTAAAGCTTTTTTCTTCTTTGTTTCCTGTTCATACAGTCCAGTGCAGGAAGATGCAACATGTTTTTCTTTTTCTTTTTCTTCTGGAACTGACCGCACTGGTATGACATATGCCATTGGAATACATATAACCTACATTCCATGTGTTTTTAATGCAGAAAAAAAAAAACCACACTGAACTGTATGTGGCGTGGACTGGCCCTTAGATTTACCAAAACCATATAATATGTGGTCAGACCTAAAAACGTTCAATTTATATGCAATCAGGCTGGCCCTTGCATTACATAGTATGGCCAGCTTTAAAGTTGAACTTCGTCAACAGGCAGGATGCCAGGATGACTGCATACTTCCCAACCACCCCGGATTCGCCGGGACTGTCCCGGAAATTGATCTATGCCCGGCGAATCATAGCAATGTCTCTGAGGGAGCCAAGTGCCGCAACGAGTTCCAGCACTTGGTTCCATTGTAAATCCTGGCAGGGGCGTGCTGGCGCTGGGCTTTTTTTTTCAGCCGGCGCTGCTCACTTCTCCCTGCATCTCCATGTCAGCGCTGCAGACTCCACATCCCTCATCCGGCACTGTGTGGGCCCAGGGCAGTCTGACCAATCGGGTGCTGCCCTGGGCAAACATGCAGACTGATTGGCAGCAGGTGTGGGGAGCGGGACAGCACCCGACTGAAGGCTCCAGGAGTCAGCGGGGATGAAGAGCCATGAGGGCGGCCAGAACGGATTGCCCTGGAGTAGGGAGAAGACCTCCCAGCCCAGGACTGATGGACAAGCTGACCAAATGATGGGTGGGCTGGAAGTGCAGGCAGCCAGGGAAAGCAGCAAACAGATCCGCTGGATGGAGCAGCTTTGTGACCTCCTGTGACCACCAAGCTATAAGAACGGGCTCTGCACATTGCATGGAAGGTACTGTGTCACACACACCTTCCCACAGGAGGGACTGCAGACAGGGCTAGGGTCTCTCTCACTTCTCTCTCCCCCTCCCTCTCTCTCACGTGGGCTTTCAGATCAGGTCTGCCTGTCAGTTTTTCAGGCGACCCTGATCGAATGCTCCATTCCCCTCTATGGAGTGGCAGGTGTCAGTGGTGACATGTCCGCTGACATCCACCGATATCCGATCCGATCCTGTTCGTAAAAATCCAGATGGATGGAGATCCTATGGAGGTCTTCTGGACCCTTCTGGAGGATGGGATCGGATGAAAACAGACAGGCGGTCCATTTTCATTCGATCTCCCCATAGAGGACAGCGGGCTTTGACAGGTCTGCCTCAGCACAGTGAGCGAAGACAGACCTGTCATCCGCCTGCTCAGTGGGGATCAGCGGATCGATCCCCCCGCTAAACAAAGCGGAGCCC
This sequence comes from Lithobates septentrionalis, assembly GCA_037952835.1. Taxonomy (NCBI): domain Eukaryota; kingdom Metazoa; phylum Chordata; class Amphibia; order Anura; family Ranidae; genus Lithobates; species Lithobates septentrionalis. The sequence continues at coordinate 121,890 of JBBDGP010004834.1, read as the reverse complement.
GTAGTTGTAATCAGGAGGAAGCAGGCACGCTTGCAGGAACGTTCAGACACTTCCACATACCTGCACTTTAGCTTTGGTTCACACCTATGCATTTTTAGTGCTTTTGCATTTTGCAGATTTGCACTACAGAACATGTTCCATAGGAAACCATGTTAAATGGACTGTAGTGCAAATCTGCAAAATGGAAAAAGTACTAAAAATGCATTGGTATGAATCAGGCTGCTACCAGCTTTAACTTTTTTTTTTTTTTTAACTCAGCGTTACTTTAGGCTCGATTCACACCTATGCATGTTGCTTTTGAGCGTTTTTGGAGGTTTTTTTTTCATGCTTGCCACGTTTTTGAGCAGCGTTTTTGCCGCGATTTGCGTTTTGCGTTTTTTTTTTTGTTTTTTTTTACAGTCTTTAAAAAAAAAAAAAAAAAACCCCGGCAAAAACGCATCAAAAACGCACCAAAAACGCTGCAAAAACGGTGCACTTGCGTTTTTGATGCTTGTCCATTGAATTCTATTACATGCAAAACGCTGTATTTTGCATGAAAAAAAGTCCCTGACCCTTTCCAAAAATGCAGAGATACAAAAAGGCATTGATGTGAACATGTTCCATAGGAACCCATGTTAAAAATTCCCGTGCATTTCTGCAAAATGCATCAAAAAACGCGCTAGTGTGAATGGAGCCTTAGGCTGGATTCACACCTATGCATGTTGCTTTTGAGCGTTTTTGGGGTTCTTTTTTTCCATGCTTGCCACGTTTTTGAGCAGCGTTTTTGCGGCGTTTTTGCCACGTTTTGCGTTTTTTTTTTTTTTTTTACAGGTTCTTTTTTAGTCTAAAAAAAAAAAAAAAAACATCAAAAACGCTGTAAAAACGCTGCAAAAATGGTGCACTTGCGTTTTTGATGCTTGTCCATCGAATTCTATTACATGCAAAATGCTGCATTTTGCATGAAAAAAAGTCCCTGACCCTTTCCAAAAATGCAGAGAAACAAAAAGGCATTGATGTGAACATGTTCCATAGGAACCCATGTTAAAAAATTCCCGTGCATTTCTGCAAAATGCAAAATGCATCAAAAAACGCGCTAGTGTGAATGGAGCCTTAGGCTGGATTCACACCTATGCATGTTGCTTTTGAGCGTTTCTGCAGTGTTTTTGGTGGTGCTTGCCACGTTTTTTTGCAGCGTTTTTGCGGCGTTTTGCGTTTTTTTTTTTTTTTACCAGTTTTTTTTTTAGACTGTATACAGTCTAAAAAAAAAAAAACGCAAAACGCGTCAACGCTGCAAAAACGCTGTACTTGCGTTTTTGATGCTGGTCCATTGAATTCTATTACATGCAAAACGCTGCATTTGGCATGAAAAAAAGTCCCTGACCCTTTCCAAAAATGCTGAGGTACAAAAATGCATTGATGTGAACATGTTCCATAGGGACCCATGTTAAAAAATTCCCATGCATTTTGCAAAATGCATCAAAAAACGCGTTAGTGTGAATGGAGCCTTAAAGTGGACCTTTTCCCCCATCCCGTAGTTCACAACATCATGCTTCCTTGTATGGATGCTCTGCTGTTGTGTTTTGGGAAAAAGATCAGGGGAACTTTTCCTCATTTTTCACACAGATAGAGTAAGGCACTCGAATGTACTGGTGTACCGGCGCAAATGCAGCATGCAGCAGATACATAAGTGTGAACCCAGCCTTATTGCTCCCCTAGAAATAGACGAGCAAGTAACCCTTTCTAACTTTGCTGTGATTTTTCTTGCTGCATGCTTGTTTCAGGTCACTGACTCAAAGTATTAGGGTTGGACGCTATTCAGCAATTTTCTGAAGTCGGTCAGAGGTGGTAGACCCGCCTCCCTGTCATAATAGGTGTTTTAAGGATACAGTCACACCTCTGATTTTGGTGTGCTGCATTTAAAAAAAAACTAATTGCTGCACTACGCACCTTCTATAGGGATGAACACCAACATGTGTAAAATTGCACCTAAAATATGTCAAACATTTGGCACAGCACTTACCCAGAAGCGTAAATGAATTCTTAAGCCCCTTTCACACTTGTGCAACTTTTCCTGCGACAAAGTCGCATGACAAGTCGTACCCCATAATTCCTAATAACCATTCATATCTGTGCGACTTCAAAGTAGTACCTGCACTGTTTTGGTCTGACTTTGATGCGAGTTGAGGTCCACAGACCTCAAGTTTACACAGGCAGTCTCGTCAAAATCGCAGTCGCAAACTTTCAAGTCGCAGCAGTGTGAAAGGGGCCTTATTTGGTGTGCTGGTTGTCACTTTAACAGCCCAAATTCACACTTAGCATGAATGTAGTCAGGTAATTTAGAGGCTTTTTTTGTGCTCCATAGACTTTTAAAACAGATGCTCTTATAAAAGTCTACGGGGCAAAAAATATGCGATTCTGCCTCAAACAAGCTCCTGTGTTTTTTTGGTTTTTTTTGAACATTAAACCGACTATTGCAAAAAAATAGAGAAGTTCATCTTGAGCATTGTCCTGCTTCCATAAACACATGACAAAACGTTCAGAGGTAAATAGGGGCTTAACAAGCCACTAGCAGTGCTGACTGACTGAATATTCTTCTTCTTTGATAAGTCTAGTTGTAACTGGTCAGAAGCACCATACTAATACTACTACTGTGCTCTGGGTATAGATTTAGTGCTTTGAAGAGGACAATTAAAGGTACGTTTTATCGAAGCCCAACTCCCAATACAAGTAAAAATCCTCCCTTGCAGTAGGGCTGGAAGGGTTAAATGGTTATTTAGGTCTAGAAGACCACAGTAAAAGCTATTTTAATTACTAGATCCTATGCTTCCCTGGCAGACCATGCTCCCCTATGTTCCAGCAGTGGATTGTCCCATCCTCCCGTCCAATGCAGGGCTATAGGTACTACATTGGTCTTGGTAATGTCAGGGGAATCTGACAGCCAGAGCATAAAGGGGGGGAGGGGTGGCTGAGACGACCAGCCTTCCAGCACGGAGGAGCCTCCAAAAGTGAAAGATCAAGTAAGTAAAACTGCTTTACCCAGACCCCTAAATGTAAATGAGCATTTAAATGTGGCCATACATGGATTGAAATTCATACGGTTCAGCGGGAACCAGACACATTTTGATCCCTGTATGGGCAAGCTGGTTGTACAGAAGTCAATCTACCAATTGACTTCTGTACAACCAGCCTGTCAGTTTTTTCCTGAATGATCAGTACTGCCGGCTATAATCCGCAGCACTGATCAGTGTATTCTGATGGTGGGGAGTGATTCCCCCATCCACACCGAATGTGTGGATGGGGGAATCGGGTCTTTTGTTTTTGTTCAACCTGCTGGTTGAACAAAGAAAAATTATTAATGAATGGCCAGCCTAACCCCTGCAGTGCGGGGATATCCCCCACTACAAGGGTGGATTTTTGCTTTCCTCACAGTTAAGCTTTAACCAAAACACAAAAAAGTTTTATGAAGTTGCATACTTTTACTCCTGCGATGGAAGGAAGATTAATGTTCTCTCACCATGGGGCATGATGATGTCAATCTACAGATTGTGGACTTGGGGGGAAACTACACTGGTTTTGGGTCCATTTTATACTAAGTTTATACGATATTGTACGTCAAAAATGTTAAAAGTGTTTTTTAAATGTTATTTTTTAGTCTGCAAAAAAAAAATTATGTGTGTGTGTGTATGTATGTATGTATGTATATATATATAAATTAAAAGGAAAATAGTTACAAAATCTCTTGATCACTTTATTGTTCATTTATCCTTGTGTATTTTACAGGCTGAAGTTTATATTGTCTGAATAAAGAAGCGCGCATTGATGTTCTACCTTGGACCTGGTCATGGTTAGTAAGAGTGGGAAGTCACCAGTTGGCCAAAAACTTAATGAAAGCTTTGATGACAAGCATGATAGGAGACTAGAATTTCATGAGATCCTAAGAAGTCGCCACAACCTCACCACTTGCCGCCAGGATGGTCCAACTTGGGGCAAGGAACAAGAGAAGCATTCTCCGCGTGAGGAGGAGTTCTTCAGGAGGAGACATCTTTGGACTGATGAATTGGGAGAGAAAAAACTTAGGTCCCCACCAAAGTTAAAGAGACATATTCAATATTCACCAGCGAAACAAAATTCAAACAGATCTCTTCTGGAAGACCGACAGCTTCTATCAGGCAGTCAGGTAAATGTTATTTCATGTATGTGTTGTGTAAGAAATGTTTCACATATGATGAGAAATAGCATGATAACTGTTATGTATTATTTAATACTGGAATTGCCCAGTTACATTCTAGAGGCCATTTTCACTTCAGGTTACTACATAATGCACATGGAAATCTCCCTGAGCCTCGGTTCACACTATGAACCACATGTGAATCGCACAGAAACTGCACCGCATTCCTGTTCAATTTACATGTAATTCAGTGCAGTGAGATTTGAGTTCATTCATTTTAAATGGGCTCAAATCGCACCACATTGCGCCTTAGGATTAGGGTTAGTCAGGCAAGCATGAATTTTGGAACACTGCAACCGGATTGCATGGTACTTTTGTACATTGTGATCCAGTGTGGCTAAATGCACTGCGTTTGCAACCTGCTTTTGGGTCCTGCATTAAGATTGCACTGCCACCTGCTGCAGAGAAGTGTATTGCAATTTAAATGCGGTTCGGGAAACACGTGTAGATCGTAGGGGTTCCCACACCGCATTAGTTTGAACCTAGGCTAAGTGTGTTTTTTTTTCTGCAAGTCGCGCATCGCTGCAAACCCTGTGTAGGAGAATATGTAAGAGCTGTGTCCAAAATGTATAAACAATATATACCCATGATTAAGCTCCAGGGGTGGAGCAAAATGTGTTGAGGGCGTGGCCTTGTTGGAGCACAGGCTGAGGTTGTTACATAATAACAAAAGCTTGCCACCACTCTCATTTATAGCTGGCTATCGCAGTAAGCAGCATTGGGAGGCTAAAAAAGGTACCAACAAGTGTCTGGGGAATGCCCAGGAAAAAGCCAAAGTCTACTTACCACCAGCTTGCAGACAACCAAATTGACCTATCTAACAGTAAGCGTTAAAAAAGGGGTTTAGTCCGCACGCATTTGCAAACACATGCGTGAGCCACAGAGCCACGTCACGGGACCCTTGTATCTGTGGTCCTAACACTAAAGTATGAGTGTCCCCACAGTGGAGGCACATGCATTTAATGGATAAATGAGAGCAGGTGGCTGGAGGGGAGCCCACCCCTCCTTAAAGGTACAGAGCACACCAAACACCCAGCAATAGCACAATGAGGTTGTTACATACTCTCCTACACAGGGGGTGCAGCAATGTGCAACTTGTAGGACACCTTTCTCTTCATACACTGATATTTGGAGCAAGGACAAGCTCTGTCCTAGCTGGCACTCACAGCCATTGGCATACGGATTAGGATCCTCTAGAGTCTGAGAGGCACCAATAATTTTTGCATTTGGTTAACTGTATTTTTCCTTATGTAGCGCTACCCCGTAAGAGACGCTTAGGTTTGTTCAGTCCTTTACTCTGCCCTTCAACCCCAAGAAGCGTCTCAGCCCCTACTGGCACACCTAGCAATGTGGTTAATAGAATAGCACAGTAATGACACACAAACACAGTTCAGATTAGTTCAGCTCTCTTAGATTTACTTACAGGAGGTCCCCGAGTTACGAACCTCTGACTTACAAAGGACTCCTACTTCCGAACGGGAGGCGGCGAGACGTTCTGCGCATGCGCGGCCACTTTTTGACGGCGGGCACATTGGAAAACAGCGGAAAACAACATCTGCGCATGCGCGGCTACTTGACAGAACATCGGAAAACGACATCTCCGACATTCTGCGCATGCGCTTCCGACTTACGAACAAATCCGACTTGAGAACAAACCGGCAGTCCATAACCCGTTCGTAACTCGGGGACTGCCTGTAGTCAAGAGAAGAGACCTAAAATGATATTAGTCAGCCAAGTCCTGAATAAGTAGCCAAGACTTAGTTGAAACAATTTCTATTAAAGCAGTTAAATGACAATTAGCAACAACAAATACCGTATTTATCGGCGTATAACACGCACTTTTCCCCCCTGAAAATAGGGGGCAAATCACGGGTGTGTGTTATACGCCGATAGTGTATCTCGGAGGGGAAGGAGAGGGACGAGCGCCGCCGGAATTCACTGAGCCGTCATCTTCTGTTTACTCGGCTCTCACGTCACACACACAGTCCCGCCTCCGCCACCGGCATTGGACCAATGTTCTGTCTATCACAGGAGCTGGTCCAATGCCGATGGCGGAGGCAGGACTGTGTATGTGACTGCCGACTGAGAGCCAAGTAAACAAGAGATGACGGCTCAGTGATTTCCTGCACTGCATTGATGAGAGCTGGTGAGGCTGCAGATGGACATTAATCAGGGGACATTTTCACTTAGGGGTGTACTCACTTTTGTTGCCAGCGGTTTAGACATTAATGGCTGTGTGTTGTTATTTTGCGGGGACAGCAAATTTACACTGTTATACAAGCTGTACTCTCACTACTATTTCTTCAGTGTTGTCACATGAAAAAATATAATAAAATATTGTCAAAAATGTGAGGGGTGTACTCACTTTTGTGAGATACTATATATATGTGTGTATTGCGGTTGGCAAGTGGTTAAAGTATGGGCAACACCCACCAGTTCAGGGACCCTTTCCCTGTTGAAACAGACACTATCTGCATATTTACACAGCAACAGGCTGACATTCTGTCACACTATGTACATGTATATGTATATTTTTTTCTTTGCTTCCTTCAAGCTATTAATTAAGGGGAGTGGTTAACTGCTCACAGGTGCTTGAGGCCTATATAAGCTTGTGTAGAGCACACGTGAAATTGCTAGACTGCTGGTTGGAAGCTAAACAGTAGGAACCTTGAGTGGAGAGTGAACAAGTCTTGCTTTTTGACTGCTGGCAATTGCTGGGTTGCATTTTTAGGTTCTTTTTGGGGCTTTTCCTTGTAGCTTTTTAACACCTTTTCCTGACACTTTTTAAACAGCTTTTTTTTTTTCTTTGCTTCCTTCAGCCTACTAATTAAGGGGAGTCGTTAATTGCTCACAGGTGCTTGAGGCCTATATAAGCTTGTGTAGAACTCATTGTGAGCCTGCTCATTTTTGAGTCTGCTGGAACTCTGTCCATGTGGAAATGGTCTAAGGCTGGCCATACATTATACAATTTTCTTGTACAACTTTCCTTTAGATTTACCAAAACCATATAATAGGATGCCAAACCTAAACACTTTCAATTTGTATGCAATCAGGCAGGCTCTTGTACTACATAGTTGAAGGTAAATCTAAAGAAAATTGAATTAGAAAATTGTATGGTGTATGGCCAGCTTTAGTGGTGAGTTATAACCAGAGTTAGTGGAACTGGTCTAAGTGGTGAGTTAAAACCAGAGTTAGACCAGTTCCACTAAGTGGTCAGTTAAAACCCAGAGTTAGTGGAACTGGTCTAAGTGGTGAGTTAAAACCATAGTTTAAAACAGGAAGTTATAAAAGGGGTCATAGTACCTGTGTAGTGTGAGTACCTGAGTGTTGTCTGAGTAGTGTGTGTGTGTGGATCGTTAGTACTTGTGTATTGTGCACTGTATACTTGTGCATTGCGAGTGCACGTAGGTCTGCAAGTGCACGTATTCTGCGAGTGCACGTAGTTCTGCGAGTGCACGTAGGTCTGCGAGTGGTCTGCGAGTGCACGTAGTTCTGCGAGTACTTGTGTATTGTCTTGTTGAGTACCTGTGTATTGTCTTGAGAATTAGTGTCAGGAACCTAGTTAGGTAATTTGGACAGGGTATAATCCCCAATCCTTATTAAATGTAATAGGGACGATGCCCAGCGGGTGTGGAGAGGCGACTTTGTACATTGCGCATTGTTTCCCTGGAAGCCCAGGTTCTGAATCTGGGGAAGCAACTGTCAGCACTGAGAAGTCCCTCCATACTAAAGGAGTGCAAGGAACATACACGGCAGGTGCCGGCAAGGGCCAGCACAGAGGCAGGTGGAGACAAAGAGGTGCAGGCACTAGCAAAGAGTAGATGGGTGACAGTCAGGAAGGGTAGAGGGGAAGGTGCCAGGGAGGCCGGTCCAGGGCTGGAGCATCCCAATAAGTATGCTCCATTGAGTGACATTGGTGAAACCAGTCAGGGACCAGCACTGCTGGAGCTGAGGGACTCTCCTAGCTGCCAGGGGAAGAACTCCTCCAGTGAGAATGGGGGGGGGGGGGGAGCGAAGGGAAAAGAAAGACAGATTCTGGTGGTAGGGGACTTAATTTTCAGAAGGACAGAGAGGGCAATCTGTAACAAAGACCTGAAGCGCCGAACAGTATGTTGTCTACCGGGCGCTTGGGTTCGGCACATCATGGATCTGGTGGACAGATTACTGGGAAGGACTGGGGAAGACCCAGCTGTCATGGTGCACGTGACAAAGTCAGAGGCAGATGGAGTGTCCTAAAGAACGATTTTAGGGACTTAGGAGCTAAATTGAGGAAAAGGACCTCCAAGGTAGTATTCTCAGGAATACTACCGGTACATAGAGCCACATCAGAAAGGCAGAGGGAGTTTAGGGAAGTAAACAAGTGGCTGAAGTGGCCCCTGACATTGCCCCCTCCCAAGGGGCAGCCTCTGGATGCCCAGATAACTTTTCTTTTCAGGATGAGCAGAGGAATAGGCATGAATCAAACGTTTGGCATGAATATTACTGTCAGGTTCCCATGAGTTATTTTCCGGACCATACCCCTTCCATTTAATCAAAAACTGTACTTGCCCAGATCTCTTTCTGCAATCAAGGATGGCCTCCACTTCGTATTCCTCATTACCGTGCACCAAAACCGGTTCAGGGACCCTGGTGCCCCTATCAGGAAAGGGATCATCTACAGCAGGCTTCAAAAGTGATACGTGAAACACAGGGTGGATTTTAAGTGAGTCAGGTAAACACAATTCATAGGATACCTCGTTGATTTTCCTTTTCACAGGGAAGGGCCCAATAAATTTAGGAGCAAGCTTTTTGGAAGGACAAGTCAACCTAATATTATCGGTAGACAGCCATACCTTGTCACCAAGCTGAAGGTTTAGATCTCCTTTTGTTTTCTGATCGAAGAACCTCTTGCTGTCCGCTTGTGCCTTGGATACCGCTTCCCGTAACATCGGTTTTTATGACTGAGGAACTGCACTGTGTCCTGGACCGCTGGAACTGAGGACTCTGAAAGAAAATCTGGTAAAAAAGATACACGAAAACCATAATTGGCAAAGAAAGGGGATTGACCAGTGGCAGAGTGGCTGGCATTGTTATAGGCGAATTCCGCTAGGGGCAGCAGGGACACCCAATTATCTTGCACAAAAGATGTGAAACACCTAATATATTGCTCCAGTGTCTGGTTTGTCCTTTCAGTTTGCCCATTTGTTTGGGGGTGGTATGCTGAGGACAGGGCTAGTTCAATTTTCAAGATTTCACATAGGGCTCTCCAGAAGCGTGAGGTAAACTGCACTCCCCTATCGGACACTATATTTGCGGGGACTCCGTGCAGCCTAACAATCTCCTTGATGAACACGCGGGCCGTTTCAACAGCAGAAGGTGTTCCTTTTAGGGGTACAAAGTGGGCCATTTTAGACAGCCGGTCGACGACCACAAAGATCGCCGAACATCCTTCAGAGCATGGTAGTTCAACTATAAAGTCCATTGTTATCATCCTCCAGGGTCTATCTGGTATAGGCAACGGTCTCAGTAGTCCCCAAGCTCTGTTCCTGGGAGTCTAATTCTGAATGCAGAATACAGAACAAGAGTTAACATACTTCCTGCAGAATTCCTTCAGGTTAGGCCACCAAAAATGTGCGTTGCACCACCTCAAGGGTCTTGCGGACCCCAAAATGTCCTGCAAGTGGGTGGTCATGCAATAATGTCAGTACCTTGACTCGGGCGCTCTCTGGTACGAAAATTTGACTTCCTCTCCACAATAATTCATCTTGAGATGTTAAAGAGGATCCCTGGAGACTTGAAGGTTCTGGTGAGGCTTCTCTGATCCGTTTGAAGAAGTAGGAAGCTATTTGCCGGCAGAATAGTGTCAGGTACAGAAAAGTCTTTAGGGTTGTCAAACATGCGCGACAGCGCGTCTGGTTTTACGTTTTTAGATCCAGGCCGGTAGGTAATGTGGAAACAGAACCGTGTAAAGAATAGAGCCCATCGGGCCTGTCTGGGTTTTAGTCTCTTAGCAGATCTTAAATATTCGAGGTTTTTGTGGTCAGTATATATCAGTACCGGATGGACTGCGCCCTCTAACAAGTACCTCCATTCTTCCAAAGCTGTCTTGATAGCAAGTAGCTCCCGGTCCCCCACATCATAGTTCCGCTCAGCCGATGAAAGTTTTCTAGAAAAGAACCCTACGGGGTGCATCAGGTCCTTGTTGCCCTGTCGTTGAGAAATGACAGCACCCACGGCTACTTCGGAAGCATCAACCTCCAGGATAAAAGGTAAGGATGGGTCAGGATGACTAAGGATCAGAGCTGACGTGAAACGTCTTTTTAATTCTTCAAAGGCCCCCTGAGCCTCCGGGTTCCAGTGGAAACGAGAGTTCTGCTTGGTTAGCTGCGTGATGGGGGAGATGATGGCAGAAAACCCCCTAATGAACTTTCTATAAAAATTTGCAAACCCAATGAAGCGTTGCACACCCTTCTTGTCCAGGGGAGCTGGCCAAACTAACACAGCGGACACCTTCTGAGGGTCCATTTTGATGCCGGTTGGGGAGATCACTAACCCCAGAAACTGAATCTCCTCCTGTTCAAATTCGCACTTCTCCGCCTTAGCATACAGTCTGTGCAAACGAAGTCGGTCCAGAACTCTACGGACATGTTCCCTATGTTGATCGAGTGAACTGGAGAAGATTAAGATGTCATCCAAATAGACGATTACAAAGATGTTCAGGAAATCTCTAAACACATCGTTGACCAGATGCTGGAACGTGGCAGGAGCATTGCATAGGCCGAAGGGCATGACCAGATACTCATAGTGTCCGAAACGGGTCCGGAAAGCCGTCTTCCATTCATCCCCGGCCCGAATGCGGACCAGATTGTAGGCCCCTCTCAGATCCAGCTTGGTGAAGATGATGGCAGACCTCAACTTCTGGAACAGTTCAGGTATCAGGGGCAACGGGTAGCGGTTTTTGACCGTAACCTTGTTTAACTCCCGATAGTCTACACATGGACGAAGAGTCTGATCTTTTTTGGAGACAAAAAATATTCCGGCACCAGCTGGTGAAGTAGAAGGTCGGATAAAGCCCTTTTCGAGGTTTTCATTTATGTATACCTTAAGTGCCTCTTGTTCTTTTTCAGACAGCGGGAAGATGCGCCCGAAAGGAATCTCAGCCCCAGGGAGCAGCTCAATTGGGCAATCATAGGGACGATGGAGTCTGCTCCCTTCTTGCTGAACACATCTGCAAATTCCCGATAGGCCTCTGGTACGGTTTGAAGCAGGTCTTGGTCAATGTCCATACAAAGTAAAGTAGCAGCAGATTTAGAGGGTTCAGGTAGGCAATGTTTTTGGCAGTAGGGTGACCGGAACTTGATCTCGCCCGTGACCCAGTTAACATGAGGGTTATGGGCCTGGAGCCAGGGCATGCCCAAAATGATCGGAAATAATGGAGATGAGATAACGTCCAGAGTTAGGATCTCTTTGTGTTGAGATAAACAGGTGGCAGACAAAGGAAGGGTTTCTTGAGAGACTTGTCCTGATTTTATGTGGGACCCACCGGCCAAAAAAACTGAGAGTCTGTGTGTCTTGTTCTTTAGGGGAAGGTTTTGTTGGGTAGCGAAAGCAGAGTCAACAAAGCAGCTACATGCCCCAGAATCAATAATGACCTGGATTGTTCTTCCCTGGAGCTGTAATGAGACAGGGAGAGCAAGTTGAATTGTATTGGCGGTTAAAGCGGATAAACTGGCCGGAGTAGAAGAAAAGCACTTACGAGTCTTTACTGGACAGTTGTTCACGTAGTGGCCCGCCCCACCACAGTAGAGACAGAGATTTAGCTGGCGTCTGCGCGCCCGTTCTTCTGGGGGCAAGGTAGAACGCATAAGTCCCAGTTGCATTGGCTCGGGAGCATCAGGTGTTTGGGTGACTGGACTTGGGCAGGCAGGAGATAGATACTATTAGGCAGGAACCGGAACTCTTGCAGTCATCCACATAGGGCGCGTTTGTTGGGAAGAGCGTTCAGACCGGCGCTCACGAAGGCGTCGGTCAATCTGGATGGTAAGAGTGATGAGCTCTTCAAGGGTATCAGGCATCCCTACCCGGGTTAGCTCGTCCTTAAGACTCTCAGATAGCCCCATGCGGAACTGGTGACGTAAAGCTGCATTGTTCCATTGAGTGTCCGCGCTCCAGCGTCGAAAGTCCGTAACATAGTCCTCGGCTGGCCTACGGCCTTGCTGGAGCGCGAACAAAGCTGCCTCAGAAGTGGCAGTCCGCTGAGGGTCCTCGTACAACTGGGCCATGGCTTCGAAAAAGGCAGGCAAAGACTGGATCTGTACAGAGTTGGTTTCAAGCAGGCAGTGGGCCCAGGTCTGGGGTTCCCTCTGGAGAAGGGATATGACAAGTCCCACTTTAGTAGCCTCCAAGGAAAAAGTCCGTGGCTGTAGGGCGAAATAAAGTTGACAGGCACTGCGGAAGGCCAGGAACTTGGTTCGGTCACCAGAAAACTTCTCAGGGTTAGGGACCCTTGGTTCAGGTGGAAGCATGACCACAGAGGGTGGTGCAGCAGCCTGTGCTGGAGCAGCTGCGGACGCAGGGGCCACACCTCCAGGACCACTATGGTTTAGCACTTGACCCTCCAGTCTGTTGTAACTGTCTTGTAAAGTCTTTACTGCCTGGGTGAGTGCCGCTAAGTGCGTACAGATCTCCTTGATGGGAGAGGTCTCTCCTGCGGGCTCAGTCATGGCTGTTCGTACTGTTAGGTACCTGGTAGTTGAGCCCGACTGGTAGAAGGAGACCTCTTTTAAACGCTGGTTCAGGAGCCACTGGAAGTGGGAACAGTGGTCTCTTGAGCACAGTGGGTAGGAGGGCCTGATGCAGGTTCCAGCAGAAGCAAACCCTGGAACTGGAAGGACGTCCCTCAGGGATGGCTGAGCTGTGGATGCAGGAAGACTGATGCAGGCCAGTAGGCAGGCAGGTGGATGATAAGGCAGCAGCAGGATCTGAAGCTTGGCAGAGCAGGCTGGAATCCGCGTCACAGGACACAGGCAAAGCAGAGTCAGACAGTCCGTTTGGCAGGAGATCAGGCAAGTATATAGCAGGAGGGATAATCCAAGAATAGTCAGGCAGGCAGGAGTTCGGCAACGGGTCACAAGATATAAGCAAGGTCAGGCAGGCCGGGTCGGATAGGAGACTGGAGAATGGTCAGACGGAGCCGGGTCACTAGCAATACAACAACAGGCAGGATACAGGAACTCAGGTGCAGAGCTGCAGACGAACAGCACCTGACAGAAGCATCTGACAGTCTTTTAAAGGGCCCTTGGCGCCAAAACAGCGCTAGCGCGAACGGGCGCGCACACGGGAGTGCTCCGGCGCCCTCTGGTGGAGCATTCAGCAGAACTGCCCTGGAAAGGCCCTTCGTGCATCTGTGTGCACGCATTTTCGCCCGACGGCCACTGATATGCCCCTGACACTGGATTTTGCAAAAGCATTTGACACAGTTCCCCATAAACGATTACTGTACAAAATAAGGTCAGTTGGCATGGACCATAGGGTGAGTACATGGATTGAAAATTGGCTACAAGGGTGGTGATGACAAGTGGTGATAAATGGGGAGTACTCGGAATGGTCAGGGTAGTGGGGTCCCCCAGGGTTCTGTGCTGGGACCAATCCTTTCATTTAATTTGTAAAACTACCTGGAGGATGGGGTAAACAGTTAAATCTCTGTATTTGCAGACGATGCTAAGCTAAGCAGGGCAATAACTTCTCCGCAGGATGTGGAAACCTTGCAAAAAGATCTGAACAAATTAATGGGGTGGGCGACTACATGACAAATGAGGTTCAATGTAGAAAAATGTCAAATAATGCATTTGGGTGGCAAAAATATGAATGCAATCTATACACTGGGGGGGAGAACCTCTGGGGGAATCTAGGATGGAAAAGGACCTGGGGGTCCTAGTAGATGATAGGCTCAGCAATGGCATGCACAGCCAAGCTGCTGCTAACAAAGCAAACAGAATATTGGCATGCATTAAAAAGGGGATCTACTCCTGCTCTACAAGACTCTGGTCCGGCCGCACCTAGAGTATGCTGTCCAGTCCTGGGCACCAGTCCTCAGGAAGGATGTACTGGAAATGGAGTAAGTATAAAGAAGGGCAACAAAGCTAATAAAGGGTCTGGAGGATATTAGTTATGAGGAAAGGTTGCGAGCACTGAACTTATTCTGTCTGGAGAAGAGACGCTTGAGAGGGGATATGATTTCAATATACAAATACCGTACTGGTGACCCCACAATAGGAATAAAACTTTTTCGCAGAAGAGAGTTTAGCAAGACTCGTGGCCACTCATTAAAATTAGAAGAAAAGAAGTTTAACCTTAAACTACATAGAGGATTCTTTACTGTAAGAGCGGCAAGGATGTGGAATTCCCTTCCACAGGCGGTGGTCTCAGCGGGGGGGCATTGATAGTTTCAAGAAACTATTAGATAAGCACCTGAATGACTGCAAAATACAGGGATGTACAATGATATACAATACTGACATATAATCACACTCATAGGTTGGACTTGATGGACTTGTATCTTTTTTCAACCTCACCTACTATGTAATATGTAACTATGTAGGGCAGGCAAATTTTGGTCATAACATGCAAGCCCTTTTTTCAGATTTGCAGTGCTGCACAGTGATTGTGCTTTGCTGCTTCATTTCACAGTACATGAGGAGGCCACCTAACAAACAACAATACTCACACAGTGGCTAAGTGATTAGCACTTCTGCCTAGCAGCACTAGGGTCTTTGGTTCCACGGTCCTACCTGCCTGGAGTTTGCATGTTCTCCCTGTGCTTGTTTGGGTTTCTTCCAAATACTCTGGTTTCCTTCCACACTCCAAAAATATGCTAGTAGGTCAGTTGGCTTCTGTCTAAACTGGCCCTAGTATGTGTGTGTATGAATGTGAGTTAGGGACCTTAGATTGTGTCATGGTCTAGGGTCAAGCTTGGAGACCAGTAGCTAAAGCAGTAAAGGGACGCCCACCAACCAGCAGGATCGGTATACAAGCAAGTCAACCTGGCAAATAACGCAGACTTACCTGAGGTGCGGAGTCTACATACTAACCAGTGTTCACCAGAGCTCCTGATGGTGGAGATGGGCTTAGCTGTGTGTTAGTACCAGGTCATAGTCCTCAGGATCGCTCCATCAGGAGGTGAGCAAGCCAGGGTCCAGTAGTAGGTAAGGATTTTTTGTTTATTTTTGTTTTGTTGGGCATTTTTTTCAGCTGCCCCTGAACTCTCTCCTCTATGTGATTTTATCAGTACATGTACACCGGGTCGTTTCTAGACAATTGAGTTAGTAGCTTTTGTTGGAACACAAAAAAAATGGGTTCAGAAAGATGTTCAGAGGCATTTTAAATGCAAATGCCTGTAACAATTTGTAAAAGCTGCTAAACGCGGTAACTCGCGTTTAGCAGCGTTTCGTTTAGACGTTTTTCATTTCAACAAAAAAAAAATACAATTTTTTTTTTTCCTTACAAACTTACTTTTCTTCTAGCTGTCAAGCTAAATTGTTCAGGAGAGGTTGAGTAACGTCCCGTGTACATGAAGCCTAATGCCCCGTACACACGGTCGGATTTTCCGAAGGAAAATGTCCGATCGGAGCGTGTTGTCGGACATTCCGACCGTGTGTGGGCTCCATCGGACATTTTCCATCGGATTTTCCGACACACAAAGTTGGAGAGCAGGATATAAAATTTTCCGACAACAAAATCCGTTGTCTGAAATTCCGATCGTGTGTACACAAATCCGACGGACAAAGTGCCACGCATGCTCAGAATAAAGAGATGAAAGCTATTGGCCACTGCCCCGTTTATAGTCCCGACGTACGTGTTTTACGTCACCGCGTTCAGAACGATCGGATTTTCCGACAACTTTGTGTGACCGTGTGTATGCAAGACAAGTTTGAGCCAACATCCATTGGAAAAAATCCTAGGATTTTGTTGTCGGAATGTCCGAACAAAGTCCGACCGTGTGTACGGGGCATAACTGTGATGCCATGGGTAGAGAAGGTCAGAGTTGCCTATAAAAGCACTAACGCTCCCAGCAGGCTTTTGCAGGGATGGGCTTCAGAGTCGGAAACACCTGTGATTCCCTGTTAAATGGCAATAGGGCTGACGTATCTATGGTGGCACACCACACCTGGTTATTCTGCATTTCTGGAAAATCTGTGTTGTGTAGAAAAAATTTTTTACCCTTCAGCACATATCATGTGGCCATATGTGTCAATGGTCAGGTGACCAGCACGGTCAGGAGCTTTCCGCAGCATTTTAATATTTCAGCCCTATTAATTGCCTATCACAGTGTTTCTCAACTCCAGTCCTCAAGGCGCCTCAACAGGTCATGTTTTCAGGCTCTCCATTATTTTGCACAGGTGATTTGATCAGTTTCACTGCCGTTTCATCTGAGGCAAATCCTGAAAACATGACCTGTTGGCGCGCCTTGAGGACTGGAGTTGAGAAACACTGGCCTAACCTAATTTGAGTGTAGGCCCACTTCAATGTGGATCGATAAACACATTCTTCTTAAAATGTCATATTATGTTTGAAATATACAATAAATATGTAAAAAATAAAAAATGCTTTAATAGCTTGCAGTATCCACCTGCTAATGCATCCTGCCTGCGAGAATCCCAGTGGGGGTTCCCGCGATTAGCTGCAAGTAGGCACCCCCATTGAAAACCATGAGACGCTGCCAGCTCTTGCAGCTAATTGCACTAACTCACATGTAATCACTCAAGCAGCGATCACATACGAGTGATTGGCCCCAGACACCATTAGTATCTCACCCCCCCATTACCTGAACCTTCATTCAATCCAGCACTGTGCACATCTGCAGCTCTTCTCTCCCCTCACTTCCGGGTCTCACTGGCTTTGCTGGGATACTGGGAGCCCTTGACTCCTGCTGCTGTCAAAGCCAGTGACGAGGAAGCGGAGGGCGGGGACCCAGTCTGTGTCAATGGACGCTGCAGCGGGGCTCGGGGCCCAGTCCTGCTGTCTGTGTCAATGAACGTAGCAGCGGGGCTTGGAAGCGAGCATGCACAAGTGCCCCTATGAGAAGCGGCTTCCCATGGGGGCACTGGACATAGAGGAGGAGCCAGGAGCGCCAGTGGGCCACCCGAGAAGAGGAGGATTCCTACCTTTACAACCACTTTAACTGATCAAAGTGGGGCAAATGGGAAAAGTTAATTGTTAGCATTTTGAATACACACAATGATATAACTAAACCAAATGAGCATCTGTATGCATGGCTTTCAAGGCAATAGGGAACAGGTTTGAACGTGTCAATGACATGATTAAAGAGGAAATTAAAGATATTGTGGGGTTCTGACTTCATACACAAAGAGTTATGGGGAGGGATCTGTGGACAAGGCTAACCACTAAAGCTGGCTATACAGTAGATAGATCGAAGATCAGCTCGTTCAGCAAGGGCCAGATGAATTTCTGTCCATCTATGGCCATTCTTGCGCCATAGAAGTTTATCCAATGATCAACCTCTCTGGAACGGGAATGTTGGAAAAAAAGTTTTCGAACTGGCTGCAGTGCTGATCAGTGTATTCTAACAGTGGAGGAGTCGGATCTGCGCGCCGCCGGGAGGGAGTTCCGCAGGCGGCGCGGAGCGGCCCTCCGCCGCGGAACCCTTTTTGGGGCCGGAGGGCGGTGGGAAAGGTTGCTGCGGATATATGTGAGGAGGTGATTTTCACAGGGCCATGACCGGGGAGCCTCACGATCGGACCGATGCTGCTCCCCGGCGGGGAGGGGAGAGCACGCCCAGGCCCTGGCCCCGGAGGTCGCGGGCCGCCAGAGGCGCCTCGACCCCCCTCCCGTCCGCCCGGGGAAGGCATCCCCAGTAGGTACAATAGCACAGCGGGAAGGATTCTTTATTTTTTTTATTAGCCCTCTGACTGATCAAAAAAAAAAATTTAATTAAAAAGGTTCCATCTAGGGCCAGCTTTACTTCGTAAACTCTTCAGTTTTTGATTGCCTCATATGATAGACTGCAGTAGTTTTTTGTATACCTTATTCAAGTGACATTTTCAAGGAAAGAATAGAGAGAGTTTTAAGAAACCATATTTCGGCATAGACCGGTGTTTCTCAGCCCGGGTGCCTTCTAATTTCCCCCAGGGAAACGCATGACTCTGATTCAGGGCAGGCAGCATGCAGGGCTGCTCCCAGCACTCAAGAGGTCCAGCATTTAGGGGCAGAAGTCTGCCTCCTCCACCACCCACCCTCTGCTGTGCTGCTGAAACTAAAAAGGTAGGACTCTGATGGCAAGAGGGGACTGTGTGATTGGTAGACTGTGTGAGTAGGGGGTTTTGTGATGGGAAGAAATCTAATGCGATGGGGGACTCATGTACAGGGGTCATCTGATGTAAAGAAGTGATTCTGATGTAATAGGGACTGTGACATGAAGTGTGGCTCTGACGTGAAGGGTTATGCTGATGGGTAGGGTGACTCTGACATGATGGAGGCCTCTGAGATGATGGGTTGCCTCTGATATGAAGGGGGTGGGGGGGGGGGATCTGATGTGATGGGGGAACCTCCTGATGTGAAGGGGATCTTGCATACTTTTAACCACTTGCCGACCATATAACTTACATATACGGCACAAAAGTGTCACTTCTGCACCAGATCACATACCTAGTACGTGATTCGACACTTCTGGGTAGGGGGCATGCATGCACATCAGCAGGAGCTGATCGGCAGGTACTGTGGACTCTATGTCCGCTGGCACCCGCCGATCCTTCCCTACAGAGGGAGAATGGCGGTCTGCCTAGTAAACAAGGCAGATATTCGTTCTGTCAGTAGGGAAGGCATGGATCCTGAGTCTCCATACCTTCCCCTAGTAAAAGCACCTTCCCCACAGTACACAAAATTACTAGCCAAGCACACAGTTAACCCTTTGATCACCCTTATATTGACCCCTTCCTAGCCAATGTTAGTACAGTGACCGTGCATATTTTTTAGCACTGATCGATGTATTGGTGTCACTGGTCCCCCAAAAGTGTCAGTTAATGCAGGGCTTGACAAATTTGCTTGGAATCTAGGAGCCAGCAAAAAAAGTTAGGAGCCAGGTTTTTTTTAAACGACCGACAAAGCTTTATTTTCAATATAAAATATAACTAATCTTAAATTTACACAGAAAGACCGCCCCGCTAGAGGCTCGAATAGCGTCACTTAAACGACGGTAAAGCAGCGCTAAAAATAGCGCCGCTTTACCGCCGACGCCCCCCGCGGCTCGGTGTGAAAGGGATCTACGGGTCCGATCAGGTCCGCCTGAAAAACAGACAGGCGAACCTGATCAGACAGCCCGTGTGAAAGGGGCCAAGCAGGGAGATAACAAATAAATTCATTTTAATTAGGAAAAAAATAAACAGTTTTTATATAAATAAAAATAAAAGCTATTACGAAAAAAAAAAAAAAAAAGGCTATCCCCACATTCACTTCCTTCTCTTCTCCACTTTGGGAAGGAGATGGACGGGCAGTGAAAACAGGCAGGTATTTCGCATTAGCATTGCTGGTTGTAATACCAACGGCCACCACAAGATGGCGCCAGATTCCAGAAGGACTCCAGAAGGACCGAAGAAGGCCGCAAAGCCGCGGCCTCAATTACCGGCTGGCGCGGCCCGACGCGATTGCACGGGGGGGTCGGAGTCCGCACAGAGACAGGATACCTCAGCTGTGCAACCCCAGGCGCCAGGTCGCTAATTCTAGTTGCAAATGCGACCTGGCGCCCGGGGTTTGTCGAGCCCTGAGTTAATGTCTGACTGTCCACCACAATATTGCAGTCCCACTATAAGTCACTGATTAGCGCCATTACTGGTAAAAAATAAACAAATAAATAAAAATATTCCATAGTTTGTAGACACAATAAGTTTTGAGCAAACCAATCAATATACGCTTATTGGGATTTTTTTTTTTTTTTAACCAAAAACATGTAGCAGAATACATATTGGCCGAAACTGATAAAGAAATTTGATTTTTTACTTTTTTTTTAATTGAATGTGTATTATAGCAGAAACTAAAAATATTTTTTTGTTTTCAAAATTGTGTTTTTTTTTTATTTCATAGCGCAAAAAAAAAAAAAAAAATGCAGAGGTAATCAAATACCACCAAAAGAAAGCTCTATTTGTGGGTAAAAAAGGACATCAATTTTATTTGGGTACAATGTCGCACGACCGTGCAATTGTCAGTTAAGGTAACGCAGTGCCATTTCACAAAGAATGGCCTGGCCACGAAGGGGGTAAATCTTCTGGAGGGCAAGTGGTTAAAGGGTGCTGCGACTGAAAAAAAGGCTGATAAACGCTGGTATAGACCACATACAGTATCTCACAAAAGTGAGTACACCCCTCACATTTTTGTAAATATTTTATTATATATTTTTATGTAACAACACTGAAGAAATGACACTTTGCTACAATGTAAAGTAGTGAGTGTACAGCTTGTATAACAGTGTAAATTTGCTGTCCCCTCAAAATAACTCAACACACAGCCATTAATGTCTAAACCGCTGGCAAAAAAAGTGAGTACACCCCTAAGTGAAAATGTCCAAATTGGGCCCAATTAGCCCTTTCCCCTCCCCGATGTCATGTGACTCGTTAATGTTACAAGGTCTCAGGTGTGAATGGGGAGCAGGTGTGTTAAATTTGGTGTTATCGCTCTCACTCTCTCATACTGGTCACTGAAAGTTCAACATGGCACCTCATGGCAAATAACTCTCTGAGGATCTGAAAAAAAGAATTGTTGCTCTACATAAAGATGGCCTAGGCTTCAAGAAGATTGCCAAGACCCCCGCTCTCCCCCCGAGCTGATGCGAGTGCCTGGCAGTCACGATCACCGCTGGGCTCCCGCGATTGCAGCTGACACACGGAGAACCGGGATCTGTGTGTGTAAACACAGTTTCCGGTTCTCTGAGGGGAGAACAGACAGATCGTCTGTTCATACAGAGTATGACAGCGATCTGTCATCTCCCCTGCACAATCTCCCACCCCCCCTTCAGTTAGAACACACACTACTAGAGAACACATTAACCCCTTGATCGCCCCCTAGTGTTAACCCCTTCACTGCCAGTGACATTTTTATAGTAATCAATGAACTTTTATAGCACTGATCGTTGTATTAATGCCAATGGTCCCAAAAATGTGTCAAAATTGTGTCCGCCATAATGTCACAGTCCCGAAAAAAATCGCAGATCGCCGCCATTACTAGTAAAAAAAAAAAAATAATAATAAAAATGCCATAAATCTATCTCCTATTTTGTAGACGCTATAACTTTTGCGCAAACCAATCAATATACGCTTATTGCGTTTTTTTTTTTTAACAAAAATATGTAGAAGAATACATATCGGCCTAAACTGAGGAAAAAATATGTTTTTTTAAATATATTTTTGGGGGATATTATAGCAAAAAGTAAAAAACAATGCGTTTTTTTCAAAGTTGTCACTCTTTTTTTGTTTATAGCGCAAAAAATAAAAACCGCAGAGTTGATCATATACCACCAAAAGAAAGCTCTATTTGTGGGAAAAAAAGGACATCAATTTTGTTTGGGTACAGCATTGCATGACCGCGCAATTGTCAGTTAAAGCGACACAGTGCCGAATCGCAAAAAGTGCTCTGGTCAGGAAGGGGGTAAAAGCTTCCAGGGCTGAAGCGGTTAAGATTCATAAAAATTCATGTACTTTTTGTATTTTATCTTGTAGGACTCCTGTCATCATAACCGTTCTAAGACATATCCGTTTGACTATACAAATGTGAAACTTGGAACTCTGAATATTATTAATCCATCTGAACCTTTATACCATAGAATGAAAAAGAATGATGTAACTAAAATTGAGAAAGGTAAGGTTATTACAATGATATTCATATAATCTACTACATGTACAAGTAACTAGAATGGGAGTAAAGTAGTTACAGAAATAGCATCACATATGTTGCAGGCCATACATTTCTCCAGGCAGAAAAGGTAATGTTTGCGAACAAGGCACTTTTTCAATCGCGATAAAACATGAGCTCACAGACCACAGAATGCCCGAGGAGCACTTCCTTTGGAAGAGGCATTCGAATGCTCGGTTGCTCTGAAGTCCCCAATATCCTTGCAGTTATCCAGCTGCAGGTGGGAAACCGTTCCAAGAATCTGGCAGAAGAAATGCCCATAAGGGACAACCTACGCTTTCCCTCCTTATTAGATACCTCTCCCTAATACTGCTCCTACTTTCCTCCTTACAAGTGGAGCTCTGTCTGACATTCTCCCACGCTGCAGGCACCCGCTTAAGCACTTCTGTGTCACAATGTCCATCTAAATCTCGTGGGATTGCAGCATCCAATAAGCAATAAGGAGCCCATAATTGGGGACAAATTGTTTCAATGGTCTGTTTCTAGCCTGAAGAAACGGTATGTTGCCACCTTAAGGTCAGTGGATAAACTGCAGCCAAACAGCCTCCCTAGAGCAGTGTTTAACCTCTTTACAGTCAAGGAACCCTTTTAAAATTATGAACAATGTCAAGGCACCCCCTTTCGTAAGTGGAAAAAAAAAATAAACTAATAGCTTTTTACCAAGCGTCCAGCAGCATCCACACACATAAGACACCTTATATTATAGGTGATTTTTTGATGATAAAGGAAGGAAGCTAGTGGGTGTGTATGTGTGTGTATATATATATAATTACACCCACCATCTCCCTTCCTGTATATGGAGACCTTCCTCCATCATCACTGACTGCAGATATACATCATCGGCCTGTATGCAGCTACATACATAGTAACAGGACAGATGATGTATTTCTGCAGTCACAGTGATGGTCGAGGAAGGTCTCCATATACAGTCAGGAAGGAAGATGTGGGTGTATATAGCTGTACAGTTTGACTACAGGACAGGAGGAAGGATCATCATACTATCTCTCTGTCTCTCTGCTCCTCCAGCCTTGTGTATACCCTATCTGTAGTGCTGGGCTGTATACCCTGTCCTGTGATGCTGGGCTGTATATGCCTGACACTATGGGTGGAATACAGGGGACGGATTGGTTTGATTCAATAAGGGGTGGGGCTTATGAGAAGTGGGAGGGATCAAAAAGGAAGGGCGGGGTCTGGCGCCCCCCCATCCTAAAACTTCACCAGCCCCCACTGGTCTGAAGGCAAATGGTGTACTGTCTAGAAACACAAAAACATGTACTGCGTATGCATTTTACTGCAGTACCAGTAATTTCTTTGGGGACCATATTGCACACTGACATGGTAACATTATACAGACTGTTTTCTATATGGCAGTGCACTGAAGCACAGATGTGAAGAGATGCCCAGGGCCATCTTTAAGGTAGGGCAAAAGGGGCAGCTGCCCTGGGCCCTGTCATTGTTGTGTGGCCCAAAGCAGCTGCCTCATACTTGCCAACTATCCCAGTTTAAATTCCCTCATCCCTTGAGGTTTTAGTCCCGTGCTGTGTCCTGATATCTCAGTTTGAAGTTCTGTTACTAATGCTGCCTAGCTCTGCCCTATTGTTGTGTACAGACTTATTGACTCACCTGCAGACCCTGTGATCACATGTAATTACAGGCATTGATATGTAAATAGCGACAGCATTCATATGTAAATAGGGATGGACCGACAGCATTCATATGTAAATAGAGGTGGTATTCATATGTATATCATGCCCCCCTGAGGTCATATCCACCATCACCTTTTCTGAATGCTGCCCACTGGGGAGATAAAGTGGCATGCTTGAAAGTCCTGCCTACAACTGTGGTCATTAAGCCTACCATCTGCCTGTTCTGCAAAGGTAAGCAAATTGGTGGGGGGGGGAGAGTAGTGTGGGGTGTGCAGAGGTAGGCAGAGGAGGAACTACAGTTTGGGGTGCACAGGTGAGCAAGGAGGGGATGTATGGAGGTAAGGAAGGTGTGTGCAAAGATGAGCAGAGGAAGCAGGTAGAGTTAAAGCGGAGGGGGATTGGAGTGGAGAGGATGGGGGGGGGGGGGTTTGGGGGTGCAGAGGTTAGCATTGGTTTTAGGATTGCAAAGGTGTACTGACAGGATGGATAAAGATGTAGGTAGCGTGTAGGGAAGCCCATTCATTTCAATGGGCTGCTCTATGCGCTACACACGCGGAAGAAAGTCACAAACCCTTTTTCAAAATCGCATGGTGCCAAGGCACATGTCAGCAGATGTGTGAGGGTATCATTAACAATTAATGGCACTGCTGTGTATCTGCTAAAGGGCAGCATGTTTCTGTGGTGTCAGGAAAGTGATTTTGCATGCATTCCCGACACACACTAATGTGAACGCAGGCTAAATGTCTCAGTTACATTGGTGGTCAGTGTAAATCTTCTCATTACATTGTTGTTTGGTGTAGAATCCTTTTATTCACACTAGTGGCCAGTGTGAATGCACCCTTACATTGGTGGTTACTGTGAATGTTTCTATTACATTAGTGGTCAGTGTAAACCCCTATTACATTAGTGGGGCAAGAAATTTTTTGCCCAGGGCCCAATCAATATTAAAGACGGCCTTGGAGACGCCACAAAGAGCTCATTAGCTGGTACCCACAGTACCATAGTACTCATTACCAAGCATCTGTGTTACGGGAAGATCTGGACTCCACTGCAGCCACTTCATTCCCCAGTATCTATGCTAGCGATATCTGCATTCCTTATTTCAACTCGCAAAACTAAAGCTAGCTATACACCCATAGATTTCTTTCTTTTAGCCTACCTGAACAAACAAAATCTGGCAGATTCTTTCATCATGGCTGAACAGTGCGGATGGACGAATCTCCAACTACGGCTACTGAGTTCTGACAGCTGTTGTCACAAGTACAGTAAAATACCATTCATCTTTCCAGAAATCCTTATAACTTCACTCTTAAGCTGACAACTTTGCCTTTGTTGCATGCAATCTTGTTTTCAGTCCTGCCTGGGTTCTACCCTGCTGGACTACAGAACACACTTCCTTTTTGTTATGGAGATAAGTGTGTGTGTGGGGGGGTATATTGTCATCTCAAACAGAAAGTTAGGAGCACACTTTCAGAAAGTTAGGATTTCTTTCAGATTACCAGGTATTTTTCTCTACTTAAACTGCTTTAGGCCTCATGTACACGAGACGCTGTTAAACTCGTGTTCAGAGGCAGTTGGACACTTTTTTCAACTGCCCCTGAACCCATTCAATGTTATCCTATGTGTCCATGTACACAGTCTCGTTTTTTGGCGTTTTTAGGCAGTTGCGTTTAACCTCGTTTTTCCAGAAGCAAAAAAATGGGTTCAGACGCAAAAGTTTTCCACGTTTCAGACGCCAAATGCGGCTAAACGCCGGTACCGCATTTAGCCGCGTTTGCGTTTATAAGTGTTTTTTACAACCTGAATTTGGGGCCCCATATCTCGGGGCCACTTGGTGCTAGGAACCCCAAATTTGGTATGCCAACACAGTGGAACTAGCACTACAACATATCCAAATGGGTTTCCTAGCACCAAGTGGCCCTAAGATATGGGGCCCCAAAGTTGGGTCACAAAATGTCATTCTCTGCTGCAGAAAAGTGCTTGACATTTTGCGACCCGACTTTGGGGCCCAATATCTCGGGGCCACTTAGTGCTAGGAACCCCAAATTTGGAGTGCTAACACAGTCGGACTAACAATATATATGATTTTTTTTTACGTCTATTTAAGTGTTGTAAAGTGCGAAAAATCTTTCATTTGCACTACTCCAGAATGAGATCCGATTGTACAATTTAGGAAGGAAGTATTTGCATCTTTTGTAGCATTTAGCTTTAATATAATATCTATTTAAAAACAGACACACCTTTGCCAATACAATATTAAAAATAAACACCAGGCAAGCAACTAAATACACAGTTAAACTACTACATATGAGAATGATTTCTCCTGCCAAAAGACTTGTATTTCTGTACAGCCAGTTTTGAAAAGTAGACACCCTTGCCAGACAGCACAGCCAGATCATCCACTTCCACTGCAGCAACAGTAATGTGTACAAAGCCTTGGTAATAGAGGCGTGTTAATTAACAGAACTTCCAATATTTGATTTTGCTAATTCCTTATTCACAGGAGTTCAAACAGTGCAGGAAACGCCAGTGATTTGTTTGAAGAGGGATTCTAGTCAACAAACAGAGTAAGTACTGATTAAATTTAGTAATTAACTAATTAAATACAGTACATTAAAATATGCAGACATTCATTATGTCATGCCTAAATGTATTTCCTGGAGAGGCTGAGATGACTTCTTTTCACTTAGTCGGTGAAGGAAGCCTGTAATATGACTAGGGGTGCCAAAACACTTGCAGTGAACTGTAAATGTAGCAGTGTGACATCATCACTGTGCTGTACATAGCCTGCAGAGAGCTGATCTGTGGGAGAGATGTATTAGGCCCATTCACTACAGGCTGCCTGCAGAAAACTACTGGAGAGGTGGATACAAGACCAGACAACCTGCACAAGGAGACAGAGCAGCAGTGACCGGTCTAAAACGGAAAGCTCCTGCACAACTGAAATGTTACACGCTTGATTGCTGCACAGAGGTGAAAGAAATAAACAAAGCACGCCAAGATTCAAGTTAAAATACCCATGCCTCTTGTATTTAGACAATATTTGCTTATCCTGGAACCTGAAACCGTAATGATATTCATATATTGGCACTAACATTGACTTACTACATTACCGGGAGCTGGTAGACAGTGCAAAGTAGACAGCGATCTTCTTTTTTTTTTTTTTTTTTTTTTTTTTATAGAATAGTGTTGAGTGTTTAACTTTTGAATGTTTATTTGCTTAAAGTTAAACTGCACATTTTGTTGCAGGGAAAAGTTAGAACCACTGTTGGCTCTTAAATGCTTTTTTTAATGAGGGTTTTCTCTTAGGCTAGCCATACACAGTTTTTTTACATTCAGTCAACTGATTGCTCCACACACATTAACAAGGTGGCTGGAGGAATTCCACCCGGCTGGGACATTTTATTCTGACAGATGCACACACAGCTGTCAAAATACGTTGATCGTCAGAAAATTTTCCGACTTGCTTGAATAATCGTCTTCTGTCGAGTGGGGTAGGCCACACACAGGTTGAAATTCTGTTGGTCATTCAGTGTATGGCCAGCTTTTCTGTCCTCTGTTATCTGTCTCCACCTGGACAAGAAGGAAATCTTTCCATTGGATACACAGATGGCAATAAATACTTGAAACAAACACCGCGACATTGGGAGCTCATGTCGCATGACGTGTGAAAATCAATGTTTCCCTATGGGAGCCTTCTTAACTGGCTGACTTTGAAAATGCTCCCTGCACTACTTTGGTCTGACTTTGATCCTACCTCAGACCATTGAATATCACTGAAGTCAGATCAAAGTCGGATCGCCTTCTTAACTGACCCAACTTTGGCATGCAGCTTGTGCTCTGAGGATCTTGAAGGGGAACTCCACGCCAGAAAAAAAAAAAACGGACTGGGTTCCCCTCCAAGAGCATACCAGGCCCTTCGGTCTGGTATGGATTTTCAGGTGAACCCCCACGCCGAAAAAAACGGCGTTGGGGTCCCCCCGGAATCCATACCAGACCCTTATCCGCACAGCCCGGCAGGTCAGGAAAGGGGTGGGGACGAGTGAGCACCCCCCCCCGGAACCGTACCAGGCTGCATGCCCTCACATGGGGGGGTGGGTGCTTTGGGGCAGGGGGGCCCTGTGCCCCCCTCCCCAAAGCACCTTGTCCCCATGTTGACGAGGACAAGGGCCTCTTCCCGACAACCCTGGTCGTTGGTTGTCGGGGTCTGCGGGCAGGGGCTTATCGGAATCTGGAAGCCCCCTTTAACAAGTGGGCCCCCAGATTCCGGCCCCCACCCTATGTGAATGTGTATGGGGTACATTGTCACTTCCGATTTCTTCTCCCCTCTCCGGCTCTTCTGCCTCCTCCACCGACACCTTCTGCCTCTGCCGGCTCTTCTCCGCTGTCCGGGTCTTCTCTGCTATCTTCTCGCTTTTTTGCTGGGTCTTCTCCACTGTTTTTCCCTCTGTTCTTCTTCTGATGTTGACTCAACGCTCTCTCCCGCTCTAATGCTGGGTGCGCGGTGTGCCACTACTTATATTGGCATGGGGCGGGGTCACTGGAAGCCCGCCCCTTATGACATCACCGCCCATCATGCCCTGGGCGGTGACGACATAAGGGGCAGGGCCACTGCATGACATCACCTGGTGACCCCCGCCCCATGCTAATATAAGTAGTGGCACACCACGCACCCAGCATTAGAGCGGGAGAGAGATCGTCGAGTCAACATCGGAAGAAGAACAGAGGGAGAAGACAGTGGAGAAGACTCTGCAAAACAAGATGGCAGAGAAGACAGCGGACAGAGGGAGAAGAACCGGAGAGGGTTAGCAGACATCAGCGGAGAAGACCCGTAGAGGGAAGAAGACCCGGCAGAGGCAGAAGACATCAGTGGAGGAGGCAGAAGAGCCGGAAAGGGGAGAAGAGATCAAAAGAGACGATGGAGCTGCCTCAATAAATTACTTGAAAAACCTGTGTAATTTTTTTTTTTTTTTTTTAGGTGAATGGGTAGGGGTACAATGTACCCTATACTCATTCACATATTGAGGGGGCTGGAATGTGGGGGCTCCCTTGTTAAAGGGGGGCTTCCGGACTCCAATAAGCCCCCTGCCCGCAGACCCCGACAACCAATGGCCAGGGTTGTCGGGAAGAGGCCCTTCTCCTCATCAACATGGGGACAAGGTGGTTTGCGGTGGGGAGCGCAGGGCCACCCCTGCCCCAAAGCACCCCCCCCAATGTTGAGGGCATGCGGCCTGGTACAGTTCAGGGGGGGGCGCTCGCTTGTCCCCACCCCCTTTCCTGACCTGCCGGGCTGTGTGTTGGATAAGGGTCTGGTATGGATTCTGGGGGGACCCCCACATCGTTTTTTTGGTGTGGGGGTTTCCCTGAAAATCCATACCAGACCGAAGGGCCTGGTATGCTCTTGTAGGGGGAACCCATGCCTTTTTTTTTTTTTTTTAATTTGGCGTGGAGTTCTCCCTAAAGATTCATACAGTGCCTGGTATTGTTGAGATCAAAGTCGGATCCCTGTTCATTGAAGTCGCACGCATGTCGGACTTCAATTCGCAGGGCAAAGTCGGATCCAAAGTGGTAAGACTGTCGTGTCGTACGAGTGTGAACCCGGCCTTAAGCCCTTCTGTTACCCAGCAAGATTTTTAATGTTGCTTCAGGCTACCATAATCAGCCTGTGTTGAATCCATTGGTGCATAATTTGTAATAAGAGGAGTTGCAGCTTTTTATCATCTCATTGCATTATTGAGGCTCTAGTACATAATCCGCTTCTAACTGGGCAGCTGAGAATGTACAGTTCCTGGGAATAACCTCAGGTTTCTTTTATTACATAATGAACATAAGTTACTACACAGTAAAGATCGCTGAGGTCTGCAATAAACATATATCTACCATATGCTTGTGTGGTATTCCAGGGGTGTAACAGCTGGTTAACATTGACTGTGGCTAATGTATAACAGAGAAAAGTATTTGTCCAGTCTGGCATTAATATTTCACTCAAATTCCAGGTATAGTTGCAGGTAATGACTGTTTTGTATTATTTATTGTACTAACTTTTTCTAATTTTTTTTTTTTTTTACAGCTGTGCCATATCAGTCTTAGATGGTGTAAGTATGCAAATCTTGTGTTTTCCCTGTATGCCCAGTGCTACAAACATTTTAAATAAGAAAATAAGTAATGTGCAAAGCAGTGTTAATTTTGGCAGCAAATTTCGATTTAGTTTTAGTCTTAGTCTTAGGACTAAAATGGCATTTTAGTTTTAGTACCATTTTAGTCTTCTGCAATTGTTTTAGTTTTAGTCGTATTTAGTCGACTAAATCTCCAGTACATTTTAGTCGACTAACATTTTCAGTACATTTTAGTCAACTAAAACTCATTTTAGTCATCTAAAATCTAATGCCGCGTACACACGGTCGTACTTTTCGTCTACAAAAGTCCAACAGACGCTGATGGACTAAAGCTGGCTGGTAATCCGATCGTGTGTGGGCTTCTCCGGACTTTCAACCGACTTTTTTAGCCTCAAATACGACGTACTTTAGATTTGAAACATGCTTCAAAACTTTTACTTCGTACCTACGACGGACCCCGAAATCCGCTCGTCTGTGTGCTAGTCCGACGGACAAAAAGCCACGCTAGGGCACCTATTGGCTACTGGCTATGAACTTCCTTATTTTAGTCCGGTGTACGTCATCACGTACGAATCCGACCGACTTTTGTGTGGTCGTGTGTAGGCAAGTCCGGTCGTTAGAAAGTAGGCCGCAAGTCCGCGGCAAGTCCACCGAAAGTCTGCCGGAAGTCTGTCCGACAGGCTGTCCGACTTTTGTAGACGAAAAGTACGACCGTGTGTACGCGGCATAATAGGTGTAATTAAATTTTAATGCATTAGTTAACATTTCTCTACAATTTCCAAACTTGTTATATACTGCTGAAGTGAAAAATCTAATATGTTATTTATTATGGCATTGAGGTATGAACATGCACTACAGACCAGTGTTAATTTTCAGAGTCAAATTCAATTTAGTTTTAGTCTTAGTCTTTTGACTAAAATGCCATTTTAGTTTTAGTCCCATTTTAGTCTTTTGACTGAAATGGCATTTTAGTTTTAGTCGTATTTTAGTCATCTCAGTTGTTTTAGTTTTAGTCGTATTTTAGTCGACTAAAATAATATTAATTTAGTCGACTAAAATATTTTAGTCGACAAAATTAACACTGGTGCAAAGTGCTATTCTCAAAAGGTAGAAAATGTGATATTTAGTTTTTTTGGGGTTGGTATATGTTTTCTTAGGTTGCCAGTTGCCAGGATCAAATGGTCTATTTTGGTTATTTTATTTGTATGTCTGTATGTTTTTTCTTTTTTTAGGGTAAAAAAGAGTAGGGGTCCTCTTCTAAAAGTCAACCTATGTGCACTGCTGGAGAGTTTTTTTGTTGCACAAACATGTGTATCATTGCCTGTGTTGTTGATGTGTTTTGGCTGCTTAGGACAGTCTTATCCTCAAAGTGGTATACCCATTCTTAAAGGGTAAGTTCAGGTTTACAGAAAAATCTGTAAGGTGAACTTACATAGGATCCCTTCCTCATCCCCCCTGGTCCCGCTGACCTGGAGCCCAGCGATCTCCCACTAGGAGACATTGTATAGCCACCTCACCTAGCCGGGGCTTAGAAATCCCCTCGGCTTAATTTCCTAAACGTACCTCGTCAGGAGTTACATTTAGGAGCATTCATTCTAATTGGTCGGCACCGTCACATGAGCGGCGCCGACCAATCAGAACCTGCGTAGCCCGTCCTGTCCCTGCTGGCGAAGAGGAGAGAAAGCTGTGGGGATTTCAAATCCCCTGACTGGTAAAGCGGCTATGCGATGTGTCAGAACGGATGATTGCCAGACTCCAGGTTACCGGGACCGGGGGGGGGTGGGGAAGAGGGTCCAGTGTAAGTTCACCTTACAGCTTTTTCTGAAAAGGTGAACTTACCCTTTAAATATTGTGATTGATTGTATTTTGTTTTCTTTTTTACCTTTATTTTTACCTGGTGATCTGGCCAGTAGCATACTTCTTGTCTTAGGGCCAGTTCACATCATAGAAACGCAGTCTGGATGCGTTCCAGATGCTTTTATGCATGCATTTTTTCTGTACGTTTTTGATGCAATCCAGTACATTTTTTTTTCCCACTCTTTTTACTTAACCTTAAAAAAGGACGTGTGCATTCCGGT
Organism: Lithobates septentrionalis; assembly: GCA_037952835.1. Taxonomy (NCBI): domain Eukaryota; kingdom Metazoa; phylum Chordata; class Amphibia; order Anura; family Ranidae; genus Lithobates; species Lithobates septentrionalis. The sequence goes on along the minus strand of JBBDGP010004834.1, from coordinate 89,948 downwards.
GCATTCTAGTGTGTTTTTGATGCGTTTTACAGCGTTCCAGTACAGTTCAGTGCAGGAAAAATGCAGCATGTTCTACTTTTTTTTTTTTTCTGGAACGCACTGCAACTGCAAGTACTAGTGTGAATTATGCCATTGAAATCATATAACCTACTTCCCATGCGTTTTGATGCAGAAAAAAAATGCACTGAACTGCATGTGGTGTTAACTGGCCCTTAAAGCGGAGTTCCAGCTTGACCCATGTTTATTAAAAGTCAGAAGCTACAAAAAATGTAGCCGCTGACTTTTAATAAACGCACACTCCCCTGTCTCATGGTCCAGTGAAGCGGCCGCCCGAAGCCTCCGTTCTCTCCCCTGCCTGTTATTGGCGCCTGCATTGCAAGTGTGGGCACCTGGCTGTAACAGCTTGTGGCTTCACAGCCTGGTGTGCATTGTGCGAGTCACGCTGCACGTCCTGAATGGCCAGGCAATCTTTTGGGACCTGTGACGTCCCAGAAGATTGTAAGGAGGGTGGGGGAGAGGAGGAGTTGCCTAGGCGGCACGAGTGGAAATGGGAGCTGCGTACCTGTCAAAACTAGGCACGTGGTATGTCAGGGGGTCAGTATACCTTAAAGGGGAAGTTCCACGTTTGGGTGGAACTCTGCTTTAAGTGTGTCCCCTCCAATGGAGGAGCAACGGAGACACCTTTTGGACAGCAATATTGTCAATCTGGAGATTGTAGTGTAAGGCTAGCAGATTTAGATGGGCTTGACTAATAAAGTAAAGATGAACTTCAGCTAACCATTTTTAAGCAGTTAGAACAAGATTTTTTTTCTTTTTGAAATAAAGGTTTTACATAAATGAATAAAAGCTGACATTGTAAGCACCACTGATGGGTCAAATCGCATGGCAAGTCCCACCCTATTATGGTAATTGCACTGTTCAAATTGGTGCGACAACGACTTTGTGGTGCCACATCGATTTGAAAAAGTAGTTCCTGCACTACTTTTTGCATAAAGCCGCACAGATGTCTTCCAAGTCGCACTGACATGTGGCTTTGAAATCGTGCAATTTCAGATGAATTTTCAAAGCCACATTCAATGTGAACGAGGGTTTAAAGTAAAGCTGCACAAAGACAGAAAATTACAATTTGGAGATGCAACACCATTGCCCTTTAAAGCCTGTACACATTAACGTCTTATGCCGCGTACACACGATCGCACATTCCGATAAAAAAAGCCATGTTTTTTTCCAACGGATATTGGCTCAAACTTGTCTTGCATACACACGGTCACACAAATCTTGTCGGAAATTCCGAACGTTAAGAACGCGGTGTCGTACAACGCGTACGACGAGCCGAGAAAAATGAAGTTCAATAGCGAGTGCAGCTCTTCTGCTTTATTCCGAGCATGTGTGGAACTTTGTGCGTCGGAATTTACGACAACGGATTTTGTTGTTGGTAAATTTGAGATCCAGATCTAAAATTTTGTTTGTCAGAAATTCCGATGGAAAATGTCCGTTGAAGCCTACACACGGCCGGAATTTCCAACAACAAGCTCCCATTAAACATTTCCCGTCGGAAAACCCGACCGTGTGTACACTGCATTACTCTTATTGAATGCTTATTGAATGCTTATCACACCCACTTGTAGAATTTAAGACTCTTCCTCAAATACCCTTGCAAACTAAAATCTTTTGATGTTCTGGAAGACCCAGCTGTCAAATGATGCATGTTTATTTACTGAGCATATGCCTACAGCACAGTCTTGTCTTTGAAGATCAACAATGCTCATCCTTGATTTTTGCTGCAAAACTAGTTAGATGGGATATATAGGCAGAGGCTGTAGACATACAACTGCTTTGCAATCTGATAGCATTGGTGGACAGCACAACAGGTAAATTGGCCATATATTATACAATTTTCTTGTACAATTTTCCTTTACATTTACCAAAAACCATAATACGAGTTCAAACCTAAACAACACTTTAAATTTGTATCCAATAAGGCAGGTCGTTGCACTCCATAGTTGAAGGTTCAATTTGTATCCAATCTGGCAGATCATTGCAGTCAGGGCCACTGATGAGGCAGTACAGCCAGCCCTCCTGTACTGGGCCCGGGCACCATACGTTTAAAAAGGGGGATCGTTCTCTGTGCTGGAAAGACCGGCTCAGGTGATCTGACAGGAAGTGGGACGAATCTCCCTACAGAGAGGGGAAATCACATGAGCTTGTTGTGTCAATATAGAAAACGGCTGGTCCAACTTATTATTTAGAGCTTTGCATGACCCAAGGGGGTCGTCTCCTAACAAAACACCTGGACCAACTTAAAATGCATTAAGAGCTCTGTATGACCCAAGGGGGTCACCTCCGAAGGTGAGCAGGCATTGCACCTGGTGGTGGAAGTGGTGACACGGATAATATAACCAAGTATTACACTTTGTCAATATCCATTATATACTGACTGTAATTTGACACTTTTATTCGTATTTTTTATGTTTGAAATTAATAATATATGTACTTATCGATTTTATTTTTAATTTATTGATTGATTTATGCACATATCACTCTATACACATTATATACAGAGCAAGCGCACCATTGTTGAAGAATTATATACGGTACTTCTATGCTTGAGATCATTTTTAATGATGCAGCTGCTCTGTGTTTACCTCATTAGTAATCACACACATAGCAGTTCTTAAGAGCCTATTCACACAGGGACGACTTGTCAGGCGACTTAGTCGCCTGACAAGTCGCCTCCCGTTCTGTACAATGGAACCGTTCTAATCGGAGCGACGCAAGTCACTCCGACTTAGAAAAAGGTTCCTGTACGACTTTGGGGGTGACTTGCATAGACTTGCATAGACTTCTATACAGAAGTCGTTTTGCAAGTCGCCGCGGAAGTCGTTTGCAGGTCGCCTCGCTGAGGCGACCTGCAAGTCGTGTTGCCCCTGTGTGAATGGGCTCTAAGTATTTTCACATATTTTTTTTTTTTTTGCAAGAACCATGTAGTCATATATCACTCTATCTATCTTTTAAAATGTTTTAAATGTGCCAGATTTGATGCCAGAGATTAAGGGCCAATCCAAGTGGATGTGCCTGACTGCAAAATAAAGGTGGACATTATTCTCTATGGTTGAACCTAATCCAAGTGTGACCATTCACCTAAATGCTGTTTAGACCTAATTGTAGCCCGGCCCTGGGCAGGCTGTGTCAGTGACACATCTGACTTTTCGGGAAGTTCGCGATACAGTTTAAAATTTCATAAGGGGGGCAGAGGAGTAGTGAGATCCAGGATGTAAGTTTTACAATGCACTCAAGTTAGGATGAGTAATACGTAAAGTAAAATTTGGTGGGAGAGCGCCTTGTTTTAACAAAGTATGCTAATATAAGAGTTACAAAATGAACTTGCTATACGATCTAAAAACAAATATTGAAATAAAATTGCTTACGTGTACAAATTTTTGTTTTTTAGGAGTTGCAGCAGCTTTCTGATTACCTCATGGTAAGTTGAGATGCTATATCAGGGGTAGGCAACCCCCGGCACTGGTGCCGTAAGCGGCACGCAAAGCCTCTTTTGCCGTCACCCAACTCCCTCCCCATCAGCAGAGCAGTGCAGGGAAGTGTCAGTGAGACACTAATGCATTCCAATTTCAGAATTCCCCACGCCGCACCTGCACTGAGGAGGAGGCACTGTGCCCCCACACATTGTAAAAGATGGGAAACATTGTTTGGTTCTCTAACTTTGCTGTAGCTGTGATCGTCAGCTTTTGTGATGGGGAAGAGATTGCGTGCAGTTCTGGTGGGGGGGTGGTCCCTCTTTTTCCAGGAGGAGGAGGACTGTCATTGGACACTGCTAAAGCCACTCACAGCTATGGTAATCTCCTCCACCATCTGGAGAAAAATGACTCACTTGGTTGCCACTACCAATCTCAGAAAGAAGGGATTTCACTGTGATTGAGAAAACCACAATCAGGTGACAGTTTGTGGAATTACTGTTGAGCTTCTGGGAACTTTGTTGAAATTATTCCTGAACCTTTGCGTCACTTACTACTGAACCCCTGCACTCTGTGTCCCTTCAAGCCACAGCCAGTATCTAGTGCAATGAAAATCACACCCAACTTTCCCGTGGCGCAGAGCGCCGCACTTTTTCTCAGCTGCGGGGGGCCCAACTTATGATCCTGTACACAGGCCCACTGCTTTCAGAAAATGCCCCTGACCTGAGCTCATCATTGCGCATCCATTCCGGATGCTTGTATGTGACATCACATACATCACCTACATGACATAAATCCCATACATCACATACATCCCATACAAGCACGTGGGCTGGATGCGAGAGGTGGATCAGCAGGGATGAGTGTGCCAGGACAGGTAGATGTGTCTCATCTCTGCTTCCTTTCACCACTCTGCATATCACGCATATCATAGATGAGAAGAGGGTACAGCAGTGGAGCAAATGAGCAGGAGGGTACAGAGTTGGGGCAGAGGAGAAAGGAGGTACATCTGTGGAACACATGAGAAAGGGGGTTACAGTGGTGTGACAGAAGAGCAGGGTAGTACAGTGGTGAGACAGAAGAGCAGGGGGGTACAGTGGTGTGACAGAAGAGCAGGGGGGTACAGTGGTGTGACAGAAGAGCAGGGGGGTACAGTGGTGTGACAGAAGAGCAGGGGGGTACAGTGGTGTGACAGAAGAGCAGGGGGGTACAGTGGTCTGACAGAAGAGCAGAGTAGTACAGTGGTGAGACAGAAGAGCAGGGTAGTACAGTGGTGAGACAGAAGAGCAGGGTAGTACAGTGGTGTGACAGAAGAGCAGGGGGGGGACAGTGGTGTGACAGAAGAGTAGGGGGGTACAGTGGTGTGACAGAAGAGCAGGATAGTACAGTGGTGAGACAGAAGAGCAGGGTAGTACAGTGGTGTGACAGAAGAGCAGGGGGGTACAGTGGTGTGACAGAAGAGCAGGGGGGTACAGTGGTGTGACAGAAGAGCAGGGGGGTACAGTGGTCTGACAGAAGAGCAGAGTAGTACAGTGGTGTGACAGAAGAGCAGGGTAGTACAGTGGTGAGACAGAAGAGCAGGGTAGTACAGTGGTGTGACAGAAGAGCAGGGGGGTAGAGTGGTGTGACAGAAGAGCAGGGGGGTACAGTGGTGTGACAGAAGAGCAGGGGGGTACAGTGGTGAGACAGAAGAGCAGGGGGGTACAGTGGTGTGACAGAAGAGCAGGGGGGTACAGTGGTGTGACAGAAGAGCAGGGGGGTACAGTGGTGTGACAGAAGAGCAGGGGGGTACAGTGGTGAGACAGAAGAGCAGGGTAGTACAGTGGTGAGACAGAAGAGCAGGGTGGTACAGTGGTGAGACAGAAGAGCAGGGGGGTACAGTGGTGTGACAGAAGAGCAGGGGGGTACAGTGGTGTGACAGAAGAGCAGGGGGGTACAGTGGTGTGACGGAAGAGCAGGGGGGTACAGTGGTGTGACAGAAGAGCAGGGTAGTACAGTGGTGTGACAGAAGAGCAGGGTAGTACAGTGGTGAGACAGAAGAGCAGGGTAGTACAGTGGTGTGACAGAAGAGCAGGGTAGTACAGTGGTGTGACAGAAGAGCAGGGGTGTACAGTGGTGTGACAGAAGAGCAGGGGGGTACAGTGGTGTGACGGAAGAGCAGGCGGGTACAGTGGTGTGACGGAAGAGCAGGCGGGTACAGTGGTGTGACGGAAGAGCAGGGGGGTACAGTGGTGTGACGGAAGAGCAGGGGGGTACAGTGGTGTGACAGAAGAGCAGGGGGGTACAGTGGTGTGACAGAAGAGCAGGGGGGTACAGTGGTGTGACAGAAGAGCAGGGGGGTACAGTGGTGTGACAGAAGAGCAGGGTGGTACAGTGGTGTGACAGAAGAGCAGGGGGGTACAGTGGTGAGACAGAAGAGCAGGGGGGTACAGTGGTGTGACAGAAGAGCAGGGGGGTACAGTGGTGTGACAGAAGAGCAGGGGGGTACAGTGGTGTGACGGAAGAGCAGGGGGGTACAGTGGTGTGACAGAAGAGCAGGGTAGTACAGTGGTGTGACAGAAGAGCAGGGTAGTACAGTGGTGAGACAGAAGAGCAGGGTAGTACAGTGGTGTGACAGAAGAGCAGGGTAGTACAGTGGTGTGACAGAAGAGCAGGGGTGTACAGTGGTGTGACAGAAGAGCAGGGGGGTACAGTGGTGTGACGGAAGAGCAGGCGGGTACAGTGGTGTGACGGAAGAGCAGGCGGGTACAGTGGTGTGACGGAAGAGCAGGGGGGTACAGTGGTGTGACGGAAGAGCAGGGGGGTACAGTGGTGTGACAGAAGAGCAGGGGGGTACAGTGGTGTGACAGAAGAGCAGGGGGGTACAGTGGTGTGACAGAAGAGCAGGGGGGTACAGTGGTGTGACAGAAGAGCAGGGTGGTACAGTGGTGTGACAGAAGAGCAGGGGGGTACAGTGGTGTGACAGAAGAGCAGGGGGGTACAGTGGTGTGACAGAAGAGCAGGGGGGTACAGTGGTGTGACAGAAGAGCAGGGGGGTACAGTGGTGTGACAGAAGAGCAGGGTGGTACAGTGGTGTGATAGAATAGCAGGGGGGTACAGTGGTGTGACAGAATAGCAGGGGGGTACAGTGGTGTGACAGAATAGCAGGGGGGTACAGTGGTGTGACAGAATAGCAGGGGGGTACAGTGGTGTGACAGAAGAGCAGGGGGGTACAGTGGTGTGACAGAAGAGCAGGGTGGTACAGTGGTGTGATAGAATAGCAGGGGGGTACAGTGGTGTGACAGAATAGCAGGGGGGTACAGTGGTGTGACAGAATAGCAGGGGGGTACAGTGGTGTGACAGAATAGCAGGGGGGTACAGTGGTGTGACAGAAGAGCAGGGGGGTACAGTGGTGTGACAGAAGAGCAGGGGGGTACAGTGGTGTGACAGAAGAGCAGGGGGGTACAGTGGTGTGACAGAAGAGCAGGGGGGTACAGTGGTGTGACAGAAGAGCAGGGGGGTACAGTGGTGTGACAGAAGAGCAGAGGGGTACAGTGGTGTGACAGAAGAGCAGGGGGGTACAGTGGTGTGACAGAAGAGCAGGGGGGTACAGTGGTGTGACAGAAGAGCAGGGGGGTACAGTGGTGTGACAGAAGAGCAGGGGGGTACAGTGGTGTGACAGAAGAGCAGAGGGGTACAGTGGTGTGACAGAAGAGCAGGGGGGACAGTGGTGTGACAGAAGAGCAGGGGGGACAGTGATCTGACGTGTGGAGTTGCAGGTATTGGGGCTGATCTGAGGCGTGAGAGTGCAGGATGTTAATTTCTCACTACATTAGCATTTACTTTATAAAAAATCCTTTTTGTGATTGAGAGTGTGAAGTTGACATTTTTTTGTTATAAAATGGGCATGCTCAATTTCTTTGAAAACATTTTTTGGCACACTTTGCTCAAAAGGTTGCCTACCCCTGCTCTATATGTTGCCATTTTGCTTGTACAATGTTCATTAATATTTGCTACCTTTCCATCTGCAATTTCTGCAAACTCTCTTCTGGTCTATTATGCATTTTAAGTAAGAAAAATCATAGACATGCATTTCTTTCTGATACCTTTTTACATCTGCTTAATGGTGCCCATTCTACTCTATTCTACTCTATACAATAAACTCAGGATGAAGAGTATCAAAAAGGTATAGATTGTATCCTTCTCTGAACGTATTTATTTATGGAAGATAATTTCCGTAATTATGTTCATTGTTTGACTGGCAAAATAGCCACCACCTGAGGGGTCTTCGTATAAAAGAACATTGGTGGGATTTTCTCTGATAAGTTGACAGCTAATGAACTATAGTAGCAGTGTAAACAACATCAATTAAAAGTTTTGTAGGTTGGTGATACCATACCGGTCCTCCAGTTGAAGAGGATTAATCCATCTTTAAATTATGCTTAAAGTAGGACTTAAGGCAAAACTTTTTTTGCATAGAGTAAGGGAGGGTTATAACCTACTTTCAGGTTTATTTTTGCTATCTGTGTCCCATTGGGGAGATCGTTCTTCACTTCCTGTCCCATAATCAAATTAGGAAATGAGAGAAAATTCCTCTAGAGTGAGGAAATCCCTGGTTGTCCCAAGGGTCAACAAAGTTACATGGTTGAAAAAAGAGAGAAAAAAGTCCATATAGTTCAACCAATAAAAGGGGAAAAAATACCATTTTACAATTCCATATACACAATCCTATACCCACAGTTGATCCAGAGAAAATCAAAAAACCCCAGCAAAGCATGATCCAATTTGCAAAGCAAGAGAAAGAATTCCTTTCTTATCCACCAAGAGGCAATCAGATATTCCCTGGATCAACTTTACCTATAAATTAGGGCTGCAACTAACGATTATTTTCATAATCGGTTAGTTGGCTGATTATTGTTTTGATTAATTGGTTAATAACCTTAAGTGTGGTGTATAATTTAGTTAATATGTCAAGTTTTAAAAAAAGGCAATTTATTCTTAAATATCTATATGCAGTGGTAAATGTAAATAACCAATTATATGGTTAGGGAGCAAAATATCTAATCCACTCTGAGAATAACAGACAGAAGAGATATACAGTATATACTATTAGAGGAGATATACTGTATATACTATTAGAGGAGATATACTGTATATACTATTAGAGGAGAAAGATACAGTATATACTATTAGAGGAGAGAGATACAGTGGGGATGGAAAGCATTCAGACCCCCCTTAAATTTTTCACTCGTTGTTATATTGCAGCCATTTGCTAAAATCATTTAAGTTCATTTTTTTCCTCATTAATGTACACACAGCACCCCATATTGACAGAAAAAACACAGAATTGTGGACATTTTTGCAGATTTATTAAAAAAGAAAAACTGAAATATCACATGTTCCTAGGTATTCAGACCCTTTGCTCAGTATTTAGTAGAAGCACCCTTTTGATCTAATACAGCCATGAGTCTTTTTGGGAAAGATGCAACAAGTTTTTCACACCTGGATTTGGGGATCCTCTGCCATTCCTCCTTGCAGATCCTCTCCAGTTCTGTCAGGTTGGATGGTAAACGTTGATGGACAGCCATTTTTAGGTCTCTCCAGAGATGCTCAATTGGGTTTAAGTCAGGGCTCTGGCTGGGACATTCAAGAACAGTCACGGAGTTGTTGTGAAGCCACTCCTTCGTTATTTTAGCTGTGTCTGCCAGAAAATCTGACTGTGTGTACGGGGCATAAGACTGGAATATGCCATTAAAGTTCATGTGTGGCAGGTGTCCCAATACTTTTGGTAATATAGTGTATATATAATCTTATTATTATAAAACCGTAAACAAGCCTTAAAAAAAAAAAAAAAAAAAAAAAAAAAAATTCCTGGCCTCTCTAGATGCTTACTGTGAAGTAATTTGTCAGGTTTCCATCAGTTTCTAACAATTTACAGGTCCTTCACACCACAGCATTATTGTGTGTTGTAACATGCAATGTACTGCACTGCGATGTGTTAACACACTTGTAGTGCTATCTTTCTTTGTTTTTTCCTGCTCACAATGTTATTCTTAAGCCCTTCAGCATTATGCAAGCCTTTGCAGTGCAACAAAATGTGCTACACAGCCCAGAAATGCACCATGTCCTATTTGTTTTTAGTGCACACCAATACCAATACATCAGTGTGAACTGAAGCCATAGGACAGGAGTCCTCATACTTCTAAACAAAGGGCCAATGTACTGTCCTTCAAACTTTAGTGGAGCAGGACTGTGGCCAGTGGGAGAAGAAAGTGTCCTGGCATTGGTGGGAGCAAACAATGCCTCATTGTTGGTATCAGTGGGAGGAATAGTGCCCCATCATTGGTGTCAGTGGGAGCAGTAGTGCCCCATCATTGGTATCAATGGGAGTAATAGTGCCCCATCGTTGGATCCAGTGGGAGGAATAGTGCCCCACCATTGGTATCAGTGGGAGGAATAGTGCCCCATCATTGGGGTCAGTGGGAGGAATAGTGCCCCATCATTGGGGTCAGTGGGAGGAATAGTGCCCCATCATTGGGGTCAGTGGGAAGAATAGTCCCCTATCATTGGTGTCAGTGGGAGGAATAGTGCCCCATCATTGGTGCCAGTGGGAGGAATAGTGCCCCATCCTTGGTGTCAGAGGGAGTAAAAGTGGTCCATCGGCGTCAATGGGAGTAGCAGTGCTCCATTATTGGTGTCAGTGGGTGGAATAGTGCCCCACTGTTGCTGACACTGGGTAAAAAGTGCCCCAAGGGTTGGATAAAAGCAAACGAAGGGCCACAGTTTGGAGACCACTGCCATAGGACATACAGTAAGGCAAAATTGCCTTATTCTTGTGTTGGTATTATGTTTGGCAATGCAGCCCAACACTGCTGTTGTGAAAAAAGCCCTTCTTAGAACCACCTGCCATGTGTTAGACTGGGAAGCTGCCAAGATTCGATCCATAGAAAATAAATGAGATTTCTATGCCTCTGTTGTGAATATTGAAGATGAATTTCCCTAAACGTCTTTCAGGAAAGCACCTGAGAGAGAGGCTCCTCCCTCTTGCCAACAGGAAACACACCTCCACCTTCCCACATGTTGCCAGTTTTTGTGTTTCCTCCAGCAGGGAACACTTAGTGGGGTGTCAGGAGCTCTCAAGGTGCTGTCCTGAGAGGCCAGGCTCCCTGCTCCACCATTTTTTCTTTCCCTACCTCAGAGAGCCAGTTCCTCCCATTTCCACAGGCTGATGGCAGAAGCTGTTGGATGGGCTCCTTCTCCCTCGTCAGTGCTCGGGGAGAGTCAGGACTGCTTTAGGGTTTTCCGTTTCCAGACGGCGGCGAGTCGCAGCTGACATCATTATTTTTTTTTTCAGATCCGGCCGCTTCTCTGAACCACCGCCATCTTAGCACCTTGTTTGAAGCCTAGTAGACCCTATGGCTTTAATCAGGTGCTTCAAAAACAACCCCCCCCCCCCCCCCCGCTGCTGTAATTCAGGCACCCGATAAGGGGCCGGACGCCTAAATAGGGGGTGGCTACAGCAGCCATGGATAGATTCATGCAATGCATGCAATGTGGATGGAGAGAGGGGGCGGCACCCGTGCGCCCTTAATGGACGCATGTAACAATGCAATACAAACCATACCTGCAATTCAGTTTTAACATAAGTTTTCTACAAAATAAACAGATCAAACATACATGTACTGTACATGTGCTGCTTATATGATTAAGACCTTGGCATGAAAGTGCATTTCTCACCCTATGCCTACATTATATAGATTACCATTGTGTTAATACTTTCCAAATTTCATCTGGTAGGTAATGGTGCTTGTATTACTACACTTTGTGGGCTTTTATTTTTCATATTGTGAAAATGTATCAGTGGAGTTTATTTTCTTTGCAAAGTTTATGATCACTTACAAAGTGAATGTTTATTTAGCTTATTGAATACATTAAAACTGGATTTGTTTTAAATCTAATTCTATATGAGGGAAATTACCTCAGTAGTTCCCAGGATATATCATGTGGACTTTTGAGTCAACATGAAAAATGCCCCTTGACGTGAGAAGTTTAAAGTGTCATTAAACCCACATCATAAAAAACTCTCAATAAATGTTGTATTCCATTCTGCTCATACTCACTCAGTCACTATGAGATTTGTTTTCTATATTCTGCTAAAAACATGGTTGATCCTGCTGCTCTCTATCTCCACCTTCTGTTCATGTCCCAAATTCAGCTAAGATTTTGCAGCTCTGGTGGCAACTCTGCACATGCTTAGTTTTCAGTAAGTTTCTATGCTGAGTATTTCCTCCCATCTGAGCAGCCCATGTGACTATAGAGTCATATAGGGCTGCAACTAACGATTATTTTCATAATTGATTAATTGGCAATTTATTGTTTTGATTAATCGGATAATAACCTTAAAAAAAGTGTAGTGTATAATTTAGTTAATATGTAAAGTATAAAAAAAAGCCAATTTATTCTTTAAATATCTATATGCAGTGGTAAATGTAAATAACCAACTATATGCTTAAGGAGCAAAATCTCTAATTCACTCTGAAAATAACATAGAAGAGATATACTGTATATACCTGTAATATTCGAGGTTGAATCTGGTAAATATCAGTCTCAGATCAAATTTTTTATTTAAGGAAAAAATTAAAGACTGTTTTGCCGATTTTCAGACAGAACTGCAATATATTATATGCTGACCATACAAAAACAATGTCTTCCTTAAAAAAAATGTCATTTTAAGAACGTTCGTTTGATTTTATAATCGTTAGTGGGGTCAAATCAACATTCTTTTCGACCACAGTGATGGCAGAAAAGAAAACTTCTTGGTCAAAGGAATTTTCAGACAGTGTTATGTGGTTTATGTTCAGAAATTACATTTTAAAACTGAATGTTAAAAGCAAGTGGAATTTTCAAATTACATTCTTTTGTTCGGCGAATGTACAAAGATTTTTCTTATGAATATTCTCGTTCGAAAATTGATACGTGTTTGGCCAGCAGAAAGCTTGGTTCACACCTATGCAGTTTGCTTTTGATGCGTTTATACACTGCATTTTGCATGCGTGATTTTGCTGCGATTTGCATTTTGCATTTTTTATGCTGCTTTTTTTTTGCCAATTTATTGTTGGGCATTCTAAAAAAACGCAAATTGCTGCAAAAACGCACTACATGCTTTTCTGCAGCTTCTCTATTGAAGTCTATTGAACCCAAAAAAGCACTGTTTTGCATTGAAAAAGTCCTTGACCCTTTCCAAATACGCAGCAGCTGAAAAACGCATAGATGTGAACGTGTCCCATGGGAAACCATGTTAAATGAACTGTAGTGTGTTTCTGCAAAAAGCACCAAAAAACGCATAGGTGTGAACCATGCCTAAGACGTTTAGTTACAGCAGCATGCTTTTTTTTTGTATCGCCTGTTATCATGGGGTTAAAAAAACTAAAATTAGCCCTTTTATAGTACAAAAAGAACAGATAATCGCTACTATAAGGGGCTCATGTATACTACTGTGAAAGTAATTAATTTAGATATATAATATGTGTGTGTGTATGTATGTGTGTATAATTTATTTATATATATATATTATATATACATATATATATGGCATTTTTAAGTATAAAAAGTCGTCTTATATGCTGGAAAATACTGCATTACTAAAAGCTGACACTTTTTTTTTCATGGATATGATCATTTTAAATATAATGCACAATACCGGTAAAAGTTTACTTTAAATGTAATTGTAATGCCTTTTTTTACCTCCAGTCTATCAGCCTCCACCTTCTCTGGGTTCAGATGCTGATCTTCCCTGCACACAGTCTTCAAAGCAAGTTTTTTTAAACAACAAACATGTTATACTTACCTGCTCTATATAATGGTTTTGCACAGAGCAGCCCTGATTCTCCTCTTCTGGGGTCCCCCACCGATGCTTCTGGCTCTTCCTGCCTTCAGAGTGCCCCAATAGCAAGCTACAAAGTATAATATAAAGTGCCCCCATAGCAAGGTAAAAAAAAACTTCTGCCTTTAGAACCACTTACTTCCTGCCCAGGACTACATGTCCCATGAAGCATTGCTCCTCACACATTCACAAGTTCTCAGGCACTTACTGACATGTATGGATAGTGTACTGAGCTGTATGTGTGCTGCATTGTTTTTCCTGATATGTAAACAAGAAAAAGCATTTTGTATGCTGGCTGAATAATCTATTATGCAAATAGTTGACAACTATCTTTTAGAATTGATTAGTTGTCGATTAATCGATTAGTTGTTTTGGCCCTAGAGTCATACATGTGGGCGTATACACACTGGTAAATGACAGCCCACTCCCTCCTCCTCCATGCCCACTAACCAGCTAAACCCAATGGTGGTGGGATTTTACATGTAGATTAATGGTGGCTTCACCCCCCTCTTATTCTAAGACACAGGTTGGAGGGGCGTGACACAGCCTGTGACTGGCAGAAATCTGGCCACACCATTATTTACACAAAATAATAAAGATTTGATAATATATATATATATGCCAATTTAAAACCATTTATTTATTTTTACTCTTTTCCAAAGGCTGTTTTTTTTTTGAACTTGTGACCAGTAGCAGAGGACTAGAAGCTCCTCCTGCATATGTTTCCCTGCAGACAGGCTGGGAAAGAGCTGAGTCATGTGACAGCTGTATATCGATTAGGAAAAGGGTACATCATATTTACTTGCTACATGAATTATCTGTCCTTACTCAAGATGGTCATGGCCAGAAATGCTAGTGGGGTGATTATTTAAAGTTTACTTATTGCTGCAATCGTCTCTGTTTACAGGAAGCACTTCATAGGGAGAGCAAACTGAAGAAGAAACTGTGTGTCTTGCAGGAGCTTCTCAATGTGCTTGTACAAGCCTCAGAGATGTCATGGAAGGTAAATGTGCATATATATTCAGAAAATAACTATTTAGCAAAGAAAAATTACATTATGATGCTAATCTGTAATTTTCGTGCTCTTATGTTGGATTTTTTTTTTTCATAAATGCAAATTGGGAATGGGTAAGTTGTGTATCCACAATCCTTAGTTGTGCAGCTTTAGTGTCCTGGTTAACATCAGGCTTCTGCTCTACAATTTCTCTGGGAGTTGGAAATTTCTTCATGGGCTTCTACTGGACTGACACATGGCACTGGGGCACTAAAGCTGCCTACAGTCAATTAGGGCAAACTTTCACCTTTATGCCTATGAAGGTAGAAAGTGCTGGTACTCCTTTCCAATCCATCCCATGCTTAGGTTGGTCAGGGTCATCTAGAGCTCTATAAACACACAAAACGTCCCCAGTTTAGCTTTATACATTTGGGTTCAGGCAGGAAAATGTCCATTTTAAGTCAGTAGTAAATATAGTTTGATTGTAAATTTCCCAAACCTGCACTGTTGCACTGGCCAATATTAGGTCCAAGTAAGAATTAGGCCTTTTTTTTTTTGCCAAAACAGACACATTGCATTGAAAATTATTGAGCTGGCGCATTTTGGCTGCTACTTTTTTGCAGGCAATTTATCGGGGAAATGGCTGGTGTTGGTGCTTCAGTCATCCTGATACCATAGCAACCATGGTGCCAAGATGATTGAATCACATTATTTATATTATTACATTGTAATACAAAATGAAATGGTTCAACTCACCATAATGCAGAATCAGTGGGAGCCTGAGTGTGTCACTTGCCACCGTTGCCTGCCACCAGATGTGGATTGTCACTTGCCACGTCACCTGCCACATGTTGTGGATTGTCACTTGCCACGTCACCTGCCACACGTTGCGGATTGTCACTTGCCACGTCACCTGCCACATGCTGCGGATTATCACTTGCCATGTCACCTGCCACACATTGCGGATTGTCACCTGCCACATGTTGTGGATTGTCACTTGCCACATCACCTGCCACACGTTGCGGATTGTCACTTGCCTTGTCACCTGCCACACGTTGCGGATTGTCACTTGCAACGTCACCTGCCACACGTTGCAGATTGTCACTTGCCTGCCACCAGATGCAGATTGTCACTTGCCACGTCACCTGCCACATCACCTGCCACACCTTGCGGATTGTCACTTGCCTACTAAGGTGGTGTTTTGCTTGTCTCTTGCTTTGTTCCACCCAGAGTCAGACGTAATCTCTATACTGCCTGCACAGTCCGAGTTTCCTGAGAATACCTGTCCATCTGTGGTCAGCTTAACCATTTCCGGACCGCTCACCACATATATACTGCGGCAGGGTGGCCCGGCTGCGCAAAATCAAAATCATGTACAGGTACGTGATTTCATGCACACAGTTTTGGGAACGCGCGCCACTCCCCCTGTGGGTGGACACAGCGGGAGCCAATCAGCTGGTCCGGTGGCCGCGACCCTCTGATCGTTCACAGGAGAGACGGATCAGCCACCGGCCTATGTAAACAAGGTAAACGGCGGATCTGTCAGGAAGGAAAAGAGAGATCTTGTGATTTAGCTAAGCAGAATCATGGATCTCTGTTTTCCTTCAGTGAGTCACTGCACCACACAGTTAGTAAGCACCTCCCTAAGGAACATTTAACCCTTTGATCGCGCCTGTTGTTAACCCCTTCTCCGCCAGTGTCATTTATACAGTAACCAGTGCATTTTTATAGCACTGATCACTGTATTGGTGTCACTGGTTCCCAAAAAGTGTCACTCAGTGTCAGATTTGTCCACTGCAATGTCGCAGTCCCGCTAAAAAAGACGCAGATCGCCACCATTACTAGTAAAAACAATAAAAAAAAGTCCCTAAATCCATCCCCTATTTTGTAGACACTATAACTTTTGTGCAAACCAATCTAACCAATATACGCTTGTTTGGATTTTTTTTCCAAAAATATGTAGCATAATACATATTGTCCTAAATTTATGAAGAAATTAGATTTTTCAATTTTTTTATGTTTTATAGCAGAAAGTAAAAAATATTGTTTTTTATTTAAAATTGTCGGTCTTTTTGGTTTATAGTGCAAAAAGTAAGAAGCACAGAGGTGATCAAATACCACCAAAAGAAAGCTCTATTTGTGGGGAAAAAAAGGAGGTCAATTTTATTTGGGTAAAGCATTGCACAACCGCGCAATTGACAGTTAAAGCAACGCAGTGCCGTATCGCAAAAAATGGCCTGGTCAGGAAGTGGGTAAAACCATCTGCCGCTGAAGTGGTTAAAGCTGTTCATAGTCTCAATATGACAGTTGCTGGTTTTGGAAAATTCCAGTTATGATCTTATGTTTATAGATACCCACAGACACCACTGACCAACAGTTTTCAGGAAAATTGACAGTTGAGGTGCCAAGAAAACCTTGTCAAATGACTGTTTTCCCTGAGAAAAGTTGGCTCTTGGAGGTGTCAATCCACTGATCCTATCCATGGGCATAAACATGAACTTTTGGATTCCTGCAAATGGCCTTGAATTTCAGGTATTTAACCCCTTCGTGCTAACAGTATGCATATATGCGGCCCCACTGACTGGGGTTTTTTTTCTGTGGGGCTACATTTTTTTGCGTATCTGTGTTTGTGCTAGAAGTGCACCGTACAGCCCGCTCTCAGCACAGAGACCAGGGTCTTTCTGGGAGCCCCCCGGGTCACGAACTAATGATCAGGACCCAGAACTCCTGGTTCTGGGTCACCTGATCACTGAGATAGCCTCTGATTAGCTACCACAATGATCAGTCACTGTGAAGCCTGCCCCTGTGTTTTTTCTCTTTCTGTGAATGGAGAGGAAAGATACATTGTACCCCTCTCTCTTCTTGCAGATAGAGGGAAAAAAAAACTGTGTAAAAAAAAAAAGAAAAAAAATGATAATAAAGAAAAAATACCTAGATCAAGGTTTGATCTAGGTCAGTGCTAGGGTTAGTGTTTGGGTCAAGTAAGGGTCAAAGGTCATGGTCAGTATATTTTGGGCAGGAATTTAAAAAAAAAAAAAGCATTTTTAAATCAGTGTCAGTGTGTTTTTAGGTAGGATAAAAAAAAACAAAGCAAAACGCACACTATTGTTTCTGGGCTGAACTGTGGGTACATACAACAACTAACATACACATATGTAGTATTGCTGCGATTGTTCCGAGCAGGAGAATTTATTTTGGGTTGTTTTTTGGTGGTAGATTATGGTTGTAACAATAAATATACAGGTAATTTTGGGCATAGATCTAGAGCATAGAGGGTACAATTCATACGCTGTACTCACTTCACCTTATATTTTAATGTGCACCCCCAGGAGTTCTATAATAGCACTTGTAACCACTTTCAGAATGTGTAATTGATAGCAGCACATATCAGATGTTTGTTATACAGCTGTGACCTTAAAGATTTTGAGTGCAAAATTTAAAAGAGAGAGTAATGGGTATAATTTTGAATGTGGCTAAAACTGTTTTAAATGTAATATGAGCTTCCTTTGTAAAAATACACGTGCATACTGATAGAGCTGTAGAGATTGTAATCAGCCCATGTAGCATCCTTATACATCCTATATGTATACTTTTTGTTTGTTTGCTACTGAATTGTACCAATATTTAAGCTTCTAACTTTATTCACATTATGTTTTCAGAATACAGGACCAGGTCACAGTTTAATCAGTATATATAGTATAGTATATATAGTATGTGTGAAATATATCATCTGTGCCACTCATGTTGCTAACAAGGTGTTCTTCTGTGTGATGTTCATAAAGGTATGTTCCTATTTTCAAGTGTAATACCTTTTCATCCTGCTTGCAAGGAAATTTTCCAACAAATTTTCATATGTGTGCAAGAGATCAGAAATGGTCTGATGCAATTGATGTTTAAACTTATTACTGGTCAGTTTATGGCAACATAAGTATGACTTTGTTATGTAATTCAAAACAGTCTTTGCTCTCTCTTTAAATATCTGAGCAATCCAAAGGTAGCCAACCAAACTATGTGACAGAGAAACTGTGAGAATTAGGTCAGTCTTGTGTATAACCGCCTTACAGAATGTTGTTTATTTGACTACTTTTTTTATGGGTACGACATGAGATAATAGTGATCCAGTCTGGCTTTTTTGGCTTAATCCTATGTCTGTGGGTTCTCTACAGTGTCCCTGGAAGCTGCTCTATGGAGCAAATGATCAAATGGTTTAGAAAACCTGTCCCTAAAGCTGGCATACACTAGTGACATATCATTCAGAATTTTAAGAGTTTTAAGAATGCTCGTTTCAATTTTGTAATTGTTAGTGAGGTCAAATCAATGTTCATTTTTGACTACAGTGACAAGGAAATTCGAAGGAACAGCATGAAAAGTTTTTCTCAAACAAAATAATTTTTAACAGTATATGTGATTTTTGTTTAGGAAAGTCTATACTTTTAAAAATGTAACATTAAAAGCAAACAGAGTTTTGAAGTATTTTTGAATGACATTTGTCAAGTCATTCTGAGAATTTTGGTAGGAACGTTCGTTTGAAAGTCTACTTGTGTATGGCTAGCTTAACACTATTTTCCCCTTCCTGATAAGTGAATGCTGAAAGCCTCTTTTCCTGGCGCATGATGGCAGCATACACTGGGTTGTGGCTCTGCCCCCACAACCTGACAGGACTGGTTAACAAAGTTTTCTCCTGTACTATCTCTTACCGCATTTGCCCAACCAGGTTCAGCCTCTCCTGGGTGGAAGGCAAGGCCCCATCCTGTACAGCCTCTAAACGAGCTCTATGGAGGGGGCCCCAGTCTGGTGGTCTCTGTGGTGTGCTGGCCAGCATTGCAAAGTACTTTAAACAAGCCTGGTCTTATGTTTCTACTGTTCCCCTGAGCCCTGTAGTCCTCCTGTGTTCCTCTGCCCTTTTCCAAGATGGTGGCCATGCTTTGGAGCTTCTGAGCATGCCAGAAGTAATTTACAGCAGTGGGGATCTCCTGATGGAGATCTCCAAGATGGTGCGGGAGCCTGCAGGTCGCACGAGCATGCTCGGCAATTGCATCACCTCCTCCCTGTCGGGTCCACTTTTAAAAGCAATTCTCCTGTCTTTATAACTTTGCTTCATTGGCGGTTTGGCTTCACAGAGACTTGGACCCTGCTTCTCTTCTGGTCTGTACCTTTTTGTATCATTTTTCCTGGCACATTGCATGTAAGTGTTTGGAGCTACGTTAGCTTGTCACTTTGCTGGGTTTCACTTCTATTGTCTGTCTATTCATGAATTATATCTTTTAGGATTAACTATCCATCTGTCGGTAGAGTCTGCTGCCCAAGCAGACCACCCTCCGATTACAGGGTAAGGGTTTGCGGAAGTAGTAAAGAAAAGAGAGCCACGTGACTGACGCTGTTGTATCTTTACAGCCTTCCCAGGTTATCTAGATCCTCCTCTTCAAAACAGAGAGAACCCTCTGGGCATGCCTCCCTCTCAAAGATCAAATGGTCCAGGAGAAGTTGCTCCAGGTCCTTCTCCCAGCAAGCAAGATCACCCTCTCCACACTGCTGTCCACCCTCTTGGGGTCACCACTCCCGCCCAGGGGATAATAGATGCTGGGTTTGCGGGGCTCCTGCTCTACCAGACAAGCTGGCTTGCCGCTCCTGGAAGAGGCAACTAAAGATAAAGACGCAGATGTCAGAGTACAGATGCTTCAGTTCTGTGAGCTCCCCAAAGGTTGGATAGCTCCTCTGAAAATTAGGAAATTGAAGGGGCATCTAGATTTAAATTATTCTTTGGTAAAACCATTCGCCAGGTCAGTCAAGGAAGCCATCGGCTGGCCGGAGATGTAGGAAGCACCACACAAAGTCAGGAGATATATCCTCAACCTCAAAAGGGTACCAGATACCTCTCCCTTTATCAACAAACTCTATGAACTTATCCAGGACAAATGGCAAAAACCTGACAAAAAGACAGGTATCCGTGAGAGGCTCGGAAGATTATACCCATTGAAAGAACTCAGGGTAGACCCTCTGATCACAGCTTCAGTGGCTGATGCATCTTTCATGCGCTCAGCCAGGCATGTCACCCTTCCCATGGAAGAAGTGGTAAAATTCCAGAATGTTTTAGATCGCAAAATGGATTCCGAAATGAAGCGAGCATATACTTCGGCAGACTAGCCATAGCATTAGTTGGACAAAGCTATGTCCGGTTGGACATCAAACGTTGAGAAGCTTCTAGTCGAAGGAGTAGACCAGGAGAAGATCATATGGTGGTAGGGGCCAGGTCAGACACAGTTGTGGGTGGAGCATGTGTCAGATCCTTGGGTGGTGTCCACTGTTTCATTCGGCTATCGGTGGTTGTTCATGGGGGAACCCCCCAAGCGATCATTTCCGATCAGCCAGGCTCCCCTCAGTTCAGAAGAGAAGGAAGATAATGGTTAAATACTTCATGGACCTTCTTCAGAAGTGCCAATATCTCAGCAGGGCAGAGGATTCTACTCCCCTTTGTTCCTAGTCGACCAGTACTAGACCTAAAAGGCCTCAAGAGGAGCATTTGTCTTGACTCCTTCAAGATGGAGAGCCTTCAAACAATTCTGCTGGCAGTAAATCTCTGCCAATTTATCCCATTTTTCAAAAGTACTCCGAAGCATAGATCACCAGCATTTTCAGTTTCGAAACCTACCTTTTGTGATTTTTACTGCCCCTAGGACCTATACGAAGGTTCTGCTTCCAGTTAACGCTCTCATAAGGAAGAAGAGGCTGAGGTTCCACCATTATTTGAACAATACCCTACTGCTTGCCAGCAGCAGGGATATTCTGGTGCAACATTGGAATAATCTACATCCCTTGGGTGAATAATAAACTGAGAGAAGAGAAACTTATGCCCTACACAAAGGATGGTCTTTCTGGGCGCATTACTGGACACAAGGGAGAAGATGAGCCCTTTTAATCCGCAGAGTAAAAAAAACAGCATTGTCACCAGTAACTCTGCCAGTCAGATCCTGTCTCAGCATCCTAGGGTTATTGACCTCCACATTCCCTATGATTTGACGGGCCCAATGGCACACGAGAACCTTCCAGAGTTCCTTTCTTGCGCAGTGGGATGGAATATCAATGCACCAATAAATCATCATCCCCTACAGAGTGAAACAATCTCTTTGGTGGACTCTGGTCCGCAACCTTCTGAAACATCGCCCAATTGTTCCCACACACCCAGAGGTAGCGACTTTGGATGTCAGTCTGGAAGGATGGTGTGCACATTACTAACAGGCAGCCCAGGGGCACTGGGCGTTCAACCCCAGGGGATAATTTTGAATACCCTGGAACTCAGGGCAGCTATGCAAGCCTTGCTAACTTTTAGACCTGCGTTGGAGGGCAAGAGGGTATTCTTACATCTGGACAAGGTCGTGGTAGCTTACATTTAGAGATGGGGATTGCAGGAGCCCAACTTTACTTGAAGTCTGTCCCATGCTGGACTTGGCCCAGGTACACCTAATAGATCTAATTTCAGTATACGTTCAAGCAGCAGAAAACCAACTAGCTGATTCATTGAGTCAGAATTTTCTATCCAACGAGTGGTCTTTCAGCCCCCAGGGACTTTTTTCCTTTCTAACCCAGAGATGGGGCGTCCCGGAAATAGACTTGGCGGCAACTCCAGAGGACACCAAATGCTCAAGGTTTCTGTCGAGAGCTCTGTGTCCCTCGGTAGAGAGTACAGACTGCCTTCACCACCCTTGGAGATTCAGCCTGGGTTTTTGGCGAGGCTCAGGAGGTCCTAGAATACAGTCATGGTGGTAATTCCATTTTGGCCTCGGAAGCCATGGCTCACAACGCTGCTGCAACTACCTCTTGTAGTAACCCCGGACCTTCTGTCCCAGGGACAATTTCTGCACCCAGCTTCGGTGAGGCTGCAATTGATGGACTGGAAACTGAGAGGCAAAGCTTCATAGAATCCAGTTGCTCTAACCAGATGGTTCAGGCCAGGGAAAACCTCTGGAATTCTTGCAAATGTGGCTCGATAAGGGTCTGAGTTCAGGGACCTTTTTAAAAGTCTAGGCATCAGCCCTATCAGCCATTATGAAAATTAAATAGACAGCGAATCACCTGGTCATCCAATTCATATCTAAAAATCAGGCCACCCAGAAAAATGATATTCCCTGCTTAGTATCTGTCAGTAGTCCTAGAAGAATTATCACGCTCTCCTTTTCATCCGCCACAGTCTACCTCAGTATGGGACTTAACGCTAAAGGTGTGTTTCCTCATCGCCATAACCACCAGCAAAGGTAACAGGTAACACAGGTAATTGAAATTCAAGCTCTTGTTACCAAAGATCCTCACCTTAGATTTTATCCGGACAGAGTAATCCTAAGCCCATCAGAATGGTTATCAAGGAACACCACATCCACTAGATGTTGGAATAAACATAAAGGCATACCTTACAGTCACGGAACCATTAAGAAAAGCGGATAACCTTCTAGTAATCCCCCACGGGAACAGAAGGGGGCAATCGCACACCGTATCCTCTTGGTTGATAAAGATTATAATGAAGGCCTACTCAATCCTACAGAGTCCAACTCCAAAGGGGTTGAGGGTGCATTCCATGAGGGCAGTTGCAACCTCCTGGGCAGCGTATTGCAGAGTCTCTCTGGAAACTATCTGTAAGGCGGCAACATGGTTGTCTAGGAATACGTTCATTTTGCACTACCGTGTAAATCCGACACAGCTCACGATAGTAGAGTTTGGCAGATCTGTTATGCAAGCGGGCCAGGCCAGTCCTGCTAAATAAACTTGAGTTTTCTCTTGCACCCACTCGACTGGCGAGTTATTTCCCAGTATAACGAAAGGGGGAAGGATCAAAGACCAAGCCTTGTTTTTTACAGGTGCATATGAGTTTAAACAAGGGCTTATCCACTGCCCACTCAAATTAGAGCACCTGTGTGTTTTATCAACCCCGGTAGTGGACGGAGATATTAACTCCGAGCATGGGGAGATTGTCCTCTGAACTTAATCAAGACATCACAAAAAAGAGAACCAGAAAAATGGTCTGTAAAGCAGTTCATCAACGAGGACCCATTAACATATAGATTATAATTCTTTATTAGTTATCAAAAAAGAGTCAAACAAGTATAAAAAGACAAGCTATGTTCCAGATAACTCCTCCACATCAGAAAACAGCTACTTTCAACATATAATTAAAAATAAGACTGACGTCTTAGGGGACTTGGGTGGCCACCATACCTATTATACACCTCTCTCATGCACAGCAGCCATACACATGCAGACAAAAATTTCCCGAAACCCTTATGCGATCTGTTTTTTTGATTGTCCAGAAAAGACTCCAGTTAAAACATAGTTACGGCATCAATTGGGTATGCATAGTGGAATTATTTGCCTGCATGGAGTAGTTATAGTAGAGATGGATCAATAGTCCATTAACAAATAGAAAGTTCCCGGCTGGATTTGAATGCAGTGCGATGCCAAGCCGTGTAGCCGGACAGCAAATAGTCCTTTAAGCTTCTGTTTGTCCCCGGTGTAAATATAGACAACACTGGTTACGATGTATTCACTCCCCAAAAGAAAAGATAAGAGATGTTTGAAGCTCACCCATAAGAGGTCACAGGATAGTAGATTTCCTCTCCTATGGCAGACTTCAGTCCGTTTCACAGTCTCCTCGCTCACTGAAAAACACTGCACTCGCGTCTGGGTTGTTTGATTCAGCCTCACAGCCTACGGTGAGCAGCAGGGATCACTTCCAACAAACAGGCAGTGTTCAGGAGCTGATACGGAGCATATTGTGGAGAGCAGTATCCGGATTCAAGGGTGGTTAGTGAGTGGGGAAGGTCCTTTCAACAGATGCTTCATGCTGTATAATTGCCGGCAGTTGAGCAATACACAATTTAATGGAGAGGGTTCTAGGTATATGCGTTCAGCCAGAGGTCCCTGTCACCACAAGCACGGTGGTGCGATGCTTGTGCTTGTGGTGACAGGGACCTCTGGCTGAACGCATATACCTAGAACCCTCTCCATTAAATTGTGTATTGCTCAACTGCCGGCAATTATACAGCATGAAGCATCTGTTGAAAGGACCTTCCCCACTCACTAACCACCCTTGAATCCGGATACTGCTCTCCACAATATGCTCCGTATCAGCTCCTGAACACTGCCTGTTTGTTGGAAGTGATCCCTGCTGCTCACCGTAGGCTGTGAGGCTGAATCAAACAACCCAGACGCGAGTGCAGTGTTTTTCAGTGAGCGAGGAGACTGTGAAACGGACTGAAGTCTGCCATAGGAGAGGAAATCTACTATCCTGTGACCTCTTATGGGTGAGCTTCAAACCTCTCTTATCTTTTCTTTTGGGGAGTGAATACATCGTAACCAGTGTTGTCTATATTTACACTGGGGACAAACAGAAGCTTAAAGGACTATTTGCTGTCCGGCTACACGGCTTGGCATCGCACTGCATTCAAATCCAGCCGGGAACTTTCTATTTGTTAATGGACTATTGATCCATCTCTACTATAACTACTCCATGCAGGCAAATAATTCCACTATGCATACCCAA
This sequence comes from Lithobates septentrionalis, assembly GCA_037952835.1. Lineage (NCBI taxonomy): Eukaryota > Metazoa > Chordata > Amphibia > Anura > Ranidae > Lithobates > Lithobates septentrionalis. The sequence goes on along the minus strand of JBBDGP010004834.1, from coordinate 65,091 downwards.
TTGATGCCGTAACTATGTTTTAACTGGAGTCTTTTCTGGACAATCAAAAAAACAGATCGCATAAGGGTTTCGGGAAATTTTTGTCTGCATGTGTATGGCTGCTGTGCATGAGAGAGGTGTATAATAGGTATGGTGGCCACCCAAGTCCCCTAAGACGTCAGTCTTATTTTTAATTATATGTTGAAAGTAGCTGTTTTCTGATGTGGAGGAGTTATCTGGAACATAGCTTGTCTTTTTATACTTGTTTGACTCTTTTTTGATAACTAATAAAGAATTATAATCTATATGTTAATGGGTCCTCGTTGATGAACTGCTTTACAGACCATTTTTCTGGTTCTCTTTTTTGTGAGTTATTTCCCAGTGTATGCTGCCATGATGCGCCAGAAAAACAGAAAATTGTATACTCACCTTTCCGTAAGTTTCCTGGTGCATCTTCATGGCAGCATACGGATTCCCACACTTGAGGTGAAAGTTACAGAGAATGCTGAGCTGGGGCCTAGCTGAAAACTTCTAGATAACCAGTCCTATCATCAAGTTGTGGGGGCAGAGGCACAACCCAGTGTATGCTGCCATGAAATTGCACCAGGAAAGGAAAATTGAGGAAAGGTGAGTACAATTTTCTGTCTTGTGTTCTGTCCTACTCCTCTTTTCTCCCCTCTTTTGCAATAAAGCTGTCAGCTGAGTGGAGCATAGCTGATAACTTCATGGAGCATTCTGCAATACTGTTTAGACTGAGAGATTTTGAATATATTTAAAGTCAGAACTTCTTTTTTTTTTGGATAGAGTAGAGAAGGGTTGAAAACCCTGCCAGATTTATTTCTCATCATGTGTATGCCATTGGGGAGATTTCCCCTTAGACTTGTTGTGTAGGCACAACAGGATATGAGAGGAAATCTCTGCTACAGTGTCTTGAAAAAGTATTCATACCCCTTGAAACATTTTGTCATGTTACAACATAAATGTATTTTTTGGGGATTTTATGTGATAGACCAACACAAAGTGGCACATAGATACTTGGAGAACAGGTTAGATGACCCTATAATATCCGGCATCTCATCTCTGGTAAATAGTAACAACAGGAGGGTGATTGGGATTAGGACGGTGCCAAAAACAAAAGGGGATACAGTATTATATAAAAAATATATAATTTTATTACATGGAACAAATACAGGGTTCAATAAAAACATCAGCAGAGCATATCTATCATCATGTTACTAATTACTGGTGTCCATATATTGATGTTCAATATTAGATGCCATGTCCCGACAGGTTTCACCAACATTGGCTTCCTGAGGGGTTTTTTTGGACCACCAGTTTTCATATAGCTCTAATAATTATAAAATCATATACATATTAATAATCAGTTCGAACACACGAACCAAACAAAAAGAACAATTACCAATAATCTGTATAGCATGGTTTGTCATCAAAGGGAAACGCCAAGAAAGTCCACAGATATAGGTGGGGGAGGCTCTGTGTAATCACAGGGGATATACTGTAAGAGGACCAGGCTACAGAAAACAAAACGGAGAAGGGAATGAATTCCAGAGTCTGTTAATGGACATAAACTGCATGTCCATTTTCATAGGCTAACATAGCCTCCACTATACTTACAGAACTCTGCTATAGAAAAGGATTAATATAGGGGCGCCAGTGTGAAACTACAATCATGCTGTGTGATGTTATCACAAATGAACCACTGCAGGAAAAAATAGGGAATATACTCAATAATACCGCAGTTGTCATCGTTACACCAGCATATATCTACATCCGAGTGTAAAAGATTCTTAAGAATCAACAGTCATCATTAAATCTAGTATAGTATACCTGAAGATACATACACATTAGGGGAACCAATCCTGAGTGGATGGTTAATCAAACAAATACAAAGTTTATTTAACATCTTCACTTATTGATGCATTCACATGAATGCCAAACGTGTAAATTAGGGATGGGCTGTCTGTTCGAGTCGAACATGAGTTTGACTCGAACATTGGCTGTTCGCCGAATAGCAAACAATTTGGGGTGTTTGCGGCAAAAGTGCTAATTTTAAAGGCTAATATGTAAGTTATTGTCATAAAAAGTGTTTGGGGACCTGGGTCCTGCCCCAGGGGACATGTATCAATGCAAAAAAAAGTTTGAAAAACGGCCGTTTTTTCGGGAGCAGTGATTTTAATAATGCTTAAAGTGAAACAATAAAAGTGAAAAATTCCTTTAAATTTCGTACCTGGGGGGTGTCTATAGTATGCCTGTAAAGTAGTGCATGTTTCCCGTGTTTATAACAGTCCGAGAGCAAAATTACATTTCTAAAGGAAAAAAGTCACTTAAAAGTGCTAGCGCTAGTGCCGGCTATTAATGAATTGTCGGTCCCGACAGTACACACAAAAGTCATTGAAAAATAAAAAATAAAATGCGTGGGGGTCCCCCAAAATTCCATTACCAGGCCCTTCAGGTCTGGTATGGATATTAAGGGGAACTCCTCGCCAATTTTTTTAAAAAAAAAATGGCTTGGGGTTCCCCCCAAAAATCCATACCAGACCCTTCAGGTCTGGTATGGATTTTAAGGGGAACTCCATGCCAGAATTTTTTTAAAAAATGGCGTGGGGTTCCCCCAAAAATCCACACCAGACCCTTATCCGAGCACGCAACCTGGCAGTTGTAATCCAGCGATGTAATCCTTCTACGAGGACGCGTCAGAGGGGGCGGGGTCACCTGTACATGTCACTGGGTAACCCCGGCATTTTCCCTCAGAGGGGGGCAGGGTCACCCATCATGTCACGGGTGGCCCCGCCCTCGGTTATTTAAGAACTGTCATCCGAGTCGCGCCTCATTCTGCCGGGCGCCTCCTATGGAGGAGGCTGTATCGTTCGCGGATCGTAGAAGGACTACAACGCTGGAATTTTTATTTCTTTATATTAAAGGACTTGTGCCAAGCTGTGTGTGTTTTTTTTTTTTTTTCACCTTTTTTGTCACTTTTTTGGGTGAAATGGTAGGAGTACAATGTACCCCATTACCATTTTACACAGGGGGGCCGGGATCTGGGAGTCCCCTTTGTTAAAGGGGGCTTACAGATTCCGATAAGCCCCCCGCCCGCAGACCCCCACAACCACCGGGCAAGGGTTGTGGGGATGAGGCCCTTCTCCCCATCAACATGGGGACAAGGTGCTTTGGGGGGGCTACCCCAAAGCACCCTCCCAATGTTGAGGGCATGTGGCTTGGTATGGTCGGGGGGGGGCGTTCCCGCCCCCCCTTTTTCCTGCAGCCTGCCAGGTTGCGTGCTTGGATAAGGGTCTGGTGTGGATTTTTGGGGGAACCCCACGCCATTTTTTTAATTTTTTTTAAATTTAGGCACGTGGAATTTTGTTCCCCTTAATATCCATACCAGACCTGAAAGGCCCCCACGCATTTATTTTTTTTTCAATGACTTTTATGTGTATTGTCGGGACTGACAATTCATTAATAGCCGGAACTAGCGCTAGCACTTTTAAGTGACTTTTTTTTCCTTTTAGAAATGTCATTTTGCTCTCGGGCTGTTATAAACATGGGAAACATGCGCTACTTTACAGGCATACTATAGACACCCCCCAGGTATGAATTTTAAAGGAATATTTCACTTTTATTGTTTCACTTTAAGCATTGTTAAAATCACACCAAAGTCCGACGGATTCGTACGTGATGACGTACGACCGGACTAAAATAAGGAAGTTGATAGCCAGTAGCTGCCCTAGCATCGGTTTTTGTCCGTCGGACTAGCATACAGACGAGCGGACTTTTCAACCGGACTCGAGTCCGTCGGAAAGATTTGAAACATGTTCCAAATCTGAAGTCCGTCAGAATTTAGGCTGAAAAAGTCCACTGCAGGTCCGATGAAGCCCACACACGGTCGAATTGTCCGCCGGATTCGGTCCGCTGGACCAGTCCGGTCGAAAAGTCCACTCGTGTGTATGTGGCATGAGTGAACAAACAGTATCAGAAAGGCCAAGGAACACACCAGACAGGTCAGATATAAAGTTGTGGAGAAGTTTAAAGTAGGGTTAGGTTATAAAAAAAATATCCCAAGTTTTGAACATCTCACAAAGCACTGTTCAATCCATAATCCATGGAAAGAGTATGGCACAACTGCAAACCTACCAAGACATGGCCGTCCACCTAAACTGACAGGCTGGGCAAGGAGAGCATTAATCAGAGAAGCAGCCAAGAGGCCCAGTGCAACTCTGGAGGAGCTGCAGAGATCCACAGCTCAGGTGGGAGAATCTGTCAACCGGACAACTATTAGTCGTGCACTCCACAAATCTTGCCTTTATGGAAGAGTGGCAAGAAAAAAGCCATTGTTGAAAAAAAGCCATAAGAAGTCCCATTTGCAGTTTGCGAGAAGCCATGTGGGGGACACAGCAAACGTGTGGAAGAAGATGCTCTAGTCAGATGAGACCAAAATGGAACTTTTTGGCCTAAAAGCAAAACGCTATGTGTGGCGAAAAACAAACGAACACTGCATATCACCCTGAACACACCATCCCCACCGTGAAACATGGGGGTGGCAGCATCATGTTGTGGGGATTCTTTTCTTCAGCAGGGAAGCTGGTCATGGTTGACGGGAAGATGGATGGAGCCAAATACAGGGCAATCTTAAAAGAAAACCTGTTAGAGTCTGCAAAAGACTTGAGACTGGGGCAGAGGTTGACCTTCCAGCAGGGCAACAGCCCTAAACATACAGCTAGAGCTACAATGGAATGGTTTAGATCATTTAAATCAAAGCATATTCATGTGTTAGAATGGCCCAGTCAAAGTCCAGACTTAAATCCAATTGAGAATCTGTGGCAAGACTTGAAAATTGCTGTTCAGTCATTCTCCATCCAATCTGACAGAGCTTGAGCTATTTTGTGAAGAAGAATGGGCAAAAATGTCACTCTCTAGATGTGCAAAGCTGGTAGAGACATCCCCAAAAAGACAGCTGTAATTGCAGCGAAAGGTACAAAGGCAAGCCAAACTTTTCCGATATATATTTGTAAAACAATTTGAAATTAATTTATCATTTTCCTTCTACTTCACAATTATGTGCCACTTTGTGTTGGTCTATCACATAAAATCCCAATAAAATACATTTACGGTTGTAATATAACAAAACGTGGAAAATTTCAAGGGATATGAATATTTTTTTTTAAAGGCACTGTAAGTGAGGGAAATACCCTCTTAGACAGTTGTCGTCAGAACAAGTATCCCCATTGATTTCCTTTATATGTTACTGGTTGCAGTTACCAGGAAAAATAGTAAATATTTGTCAGGGATACACAGGGATGCAGAAAGGTTTGCTAACCCCTTTACTACTCTATTAAAAAAAAAATAAAATAAAAATTTGGCTTTAGATACATTTTAACCTTGGTTAAAAGTGTGTGTCTACCTGTAACTGCAGAATGCAAACTATTAGTTTACTTTGTGTATGATGTCTACCTGTAACTGCAGGATACAAACTATTAGTTTACTTTGTGATTGATTGTCATACAAACTTTGTGGTTACAGGTGAGCGCTAAATTAAACTGTATCTTCTTTTACTCATCCTATTTCTGACTACGCTCTTTCTATGTCTCTCCAGGTTCCTGTCTCCCTCTGGCTCTTTCTGTCCTTTTATGTCTGCTTTATATGTGTATATATTACACCAGGTTACAGTGCTTTGTAACATCTGTAGCAAGAATAAAATGTACAGTATTACTGGAAACTGAAAGATTGCATAGTAGTATGTTAAGTAGGAGCACTGTAAGAAGAATTCAACACACTGGAATATACCACACGATTTCCATCTTATTGCTCCTCTGAGAGTGGGATGGTAAGTTTTGCAGATGAATTGGTGTTAAGTAAATGGTAGAAAACGTGTGCTGACCTAATTTAAAAATAAATTGCTGACTGCAAAGCGTGCACACCTACAAACTTTCCAATTTCAATGGTGGCTGAAGGCTAACTTTGTGGCTTTGCAATACATAACTTTGATCACTCTATGCTAGGGGTGTCCAAACTTTTGACTTTTCTGGGCCACATTAGGAAGAAGAGGAATTGTCTTGGTCCCACACATAAAATACACTAATGCCCTATACACACAATCGGACATTGATCGGACATTCCGACAACAAAATCCATGGATTTTTTCTGAAGGATGTTGGCTCAAACTTGTCTTGCATACACATGGTCGCACAAAGTTGTCGGAAAATCTGATCGTTCTGAACGCGGTGACGTAAAACACGTACGTCGGGACTATAAACGGGGCAGTAGCCAATAGCTTTCGTCTCTTAATTTATCCTGAGCATGCGTGGCACTTTGTGCGTCGGATTTGTGTACACGATCGGAATTTAACCGAACGGATTTTGTTGTCGGAAAATTTTATAGCAAGCTCTCAAACTTCAGATGAAGCCCACACATGATCGGAATTTCCAACAACACAATCTGATCGCACTTTTTCCGTCAGAAAATCCGACCTTGTGTACAGGGCATAACAATAAGGATAGCTAATGAGCAGAAAAAGTCAGGCAAATGACAAGTTAACGATCACCAATATAGATGATGTACCTATGTACCCTTCCTTCATCCCCAACTTTTCTTTTTTTTGGGTTCTGTCTTCTATTGCGATGATGTGGAAGTCCTGCTAGAATTAAAAAAAATAGGTGGGCAATTATACTTTTATGTTGAAAATTAATGGATAGGAACAGTGGCATGTGTTCAGGCTGTGTACTGTGCAGGGATGGGAGACTGCTGGGCACAGAGTAGAGTAGGGGTTGTGAGCGTTGTTTTTTGGGGGGTGCAACTGAAATCTGGGGGGGGGGGGGCACAGCCCACCATAGCACCCCCCTAGATGCAGCCACATGGCAATACTGTGTCTGGAGACCCTGCATGTGCCACCGATACTGTGCCAAACACAGTATCTCTACAGACGTGCTGTGGCCTGGCTTGTGTCGGCCACCTCCTGCAGGTGCTATTCCTAACACTGTATCCTTCCGCAATCATAGCTGCAAAAATTACAGTTTTGTGTTGCTCCGCATGCATAGCTCTCTTGGGCTGTGGGTTGGACACCCCTGTTCCATGCAGTCTTGTTATATAAAAAATTGCTGTGTGCCACATTTTGTGTAATTGTTTCCTATAATTGTAAATGACATCTAGTGGCCATAATGCTGTATTTTTCCTGATTGAGGTTATCCAGGAAAAAAAAAAAAACACATCATAGCCACTAGATGGCACTTGCGATTATAGGAAATAATCATATTTTACAAAATACAGTGATTTTTTCCTTTATTCCTTTTTTTCCTTCCTTCCTTCCACATATTGTGTGTCTTGAAAAAAAAAAAAGTTCTTTTTTTTTTTTTTTCACAATCAAGAATTTTAATTAAAGAAAATGTAGCATACAATTGACAATTATGCACTTATAAGGCACAGTATGAAAAAAATGTCAGTGAACAGTGTAACAGTACACATATTGATATACAAATAGTACAATATAATTATTTGGAGTGATAAAAAAATCTTTTGTGGAGAAATGAGATAGGGGGAAGGAAAAGGGAGGGTGGAAGTATAGGGGAGGGAGTTTGAGAGCATACTAGCAAGTATATACTATATATATCATTTTTGGAAATACAATAAAGCAGGAGTAATTGTAACAGTTTATTTAAGTGATAAGTGATTAAAACTCAGGGGAGTAGGTAAATGATAACCAAGGTTGCCACATTTTAATAAAACCAGCGCTGTTTTCCTTTTTCATTGCTGAAATTTCCTCCATTTTGTAAATGTATTGGACTCTGTCCAACCAATCCTTGATCGTCTGAGTTTGAGTGGTTTTCCAGTATAATGGTATAAGAGTTTTTGCTGCAGTTAAAAGATGCCTGGTAAGGGATTTCTTGTATTTGCTTAGTGTGAAGGAGTTGATATGAATCAGACATGCAGCTGTGTTTGTTTTAGTATCAGTGATATGTTTAATCCAGTTTGATATTTCTTTCCAGTAATCAAGGATTGGGGGACTGCTCCACCAGATATGCATAAATTAACCTGCCTCCCTGCCACATCGCCAACATGAGTCTGATGTTGTGTGAAACCATCTTTTGGCTTTTTGTGGAGTTATGTACCACTGTGTGAGAATTTTATATATCTCTTGGTATTTTGTGCTCAATGAACATTTGTGTGCCATAATACAAGCTTTTTCCCATTGGGTTTCGCTGATTTTGGTGCCCAAATCTACTTCCCATTTTCTCTATACTTCTTGTCAGCAATATGAGTTGAACAGTTCAACCATGAATAAGCCATGGAGGTTGTTTTTAGGATCTGAGATCTCTTATAGCAAATATACTCTAAGGGCGTCAGCTGTAGGCAGTATGAGGCTTTATGTTTGCTGTTGAGCAGAAAATCTTTAAGCTGAAAATAAAACCACAAACCAGGAAATGAATCTCCATATTCAGTTTTTAAAGTTTCTAGTGAATTTATCTTGTTTCCATTAAGACAATGAGTGGCATGGAGTTTAGCATTGCAGTCTGGGGATGAGAGCAATCTCTGATTTAAGCCGGGAAGAAAATCCGGGTTATTAGCAATTGGCGTCAGAGGGCCAGGGATTGAAGCTAGTTTGAATTGTGGAGCATTTTTTTGCCAAATGTTTAATGTGGTGGCTACTAGGGGGTGATCTATATTCTAACGCGTTTGGAATGGATAGATGTTCAAGATGTACCCAGTCTTTATCTTGGCTATGACAATGCCAATCAATTAATCTGGTGATGTGGGTGGCATAATAGTATTTTTTAAAGTCTGGGAGACCTATTCCCCCTTTATTTTTGGGTTGGGTGAGGAGTCGGAAGTTTATCCAAGGTCTTTTATCAGCCCAAAGAAATTTTCTTTGTAACTTCAATAGTCTGGAGAAGAATGAGTTGGGAATTGAAATGGGTAATGCATTAAAAAAATATAACAGTCTTGGGAGAATAGTATTTTTTAAGATTGCGGCTCTTCCGAACCACAAACATAATTTAGGGGTCCATTTTTGTAGATCTTTAGTTATAGTATTCAGCAAGGGGTGAAATTAGCTGAATAAAGAGCTTCGATATTGGGCAATAATTTTATTCCCAGATATTTGAGGGTGGATTGTTCCCACTTGAAATTTCTTATTGTCCTTCAGGAGGTGTAATTTGTCAGGGGGTAGGTTTAGATTGAGTGCTTCAGATTTGGATTGGTTTATTTTAAAATTGGATATAAAACCAAATGTTTTGAAAATTTTTGTAAGGTTGGCAATGGAAATATGGGGTTGTGTTAGAAAGCGTAATAGGTCATCTGCGTATGCCACTATTTTGTATTCTTTATTATGGTGTAGACCATGGATTTCGGTGGATAAGTTTATGGTTCTAATAAGGGGTTCTAGTGTCAAGATAAAAAGAAGAGGAGAAAGGGGGCAGCCCTGTTGTGTGCTGTTTTTGTATATTGATTTGGTCAGAAAAAATATTATTGATTTTAATTTTTGCTTGTGGTTTTTGATACAGGGCCTTTATCCAATTTAACATGTTTGCACCTATGCCTATGTGGGAACATGTAGATATCATGTAGTCCCAGGAAACCCTATCGAAGGCCTTTCCTGCGTCTGTAGACAGCAGAAGGCCTTCGATCTTTGACTTACAAGAGTAGTGGATGAGGTTTAAAGTTTTTGTTATATTGTCTCTAGCCTCCCTACCAGGCATAAATCAGACGTGTTCTGGGCCAATAATTTTTGATAGAAGGGGTTTTAATCTGGTAGCTATGACTTTTGTTTAATATCTACGTTTAAAAGTGAAATTGGCCTAAAATTTGTGCAGTCCGTATGATCTTTTTCTGGTTTGGGGACAACAGCTATATGTGCCATTAGGAGAGCATTGGATTCATTGTTGTTTTTTGATAGGTAATTAAAATCTCCTGAAAGGGGTTTGGAGATCAGTTGTATATAAGTTTTATAATATTGTGATGTAAATCCATCTGGACCTGGGCTCTTTCCTGTTTTTAATTCTTTAATAGCTGCCTGTAGTTCAGAAATAGTAATAGGGTCATCTAGATAATTCATATCATCTGTGCTTAGGGAGGGGTTTTTGCTGTCTTTTTTAAGAACTTTTGGATTATTTCTTCTTTTGAATGTGTTGTGTCGGGTGGTTTATGTTGGGGAGGTAGATTGTATAATTTGGAATAGAACTCATGGAAAATTCCTGCTATTTTTTCAGATTTATGTTCCAGTGTTCCATCCTTGTTGCGTATAGCGTGAATGTGATTTGCTGCTGTTGCATCTTATAGGGCTCTAGCAAGCTGTTTTCAACTCTTGTCCCCATACTCACAGAAAATGCTTTTCCGAAAGAAAAGAGACTTTGGGGTTTTAAGGTTTAGAATTTGCTTTAAAGTATTTCTGCAGTGAACAAGTTCGTTTTATACCTGGACTGCAAGGGATTGTTTATGCAGGGTCTCTAGCTTAGCAATTGTATTAGAGAGTAAGGTGATTTCTTTGCACGTTTTTTGTCTACACTGAGACACAGGGTGCCAGTGCAAGAACTTAGGGAAATGAGGGTTACTGGGGCAAGAGGGGATAGTAATCAAATACTGACAGCGGTATAAACTTTTCCACACACTACTAATAAAAGATTGCTTTTGTTAAGACTGGAGAGACTTCCCATCACTAGCACAGAAAGTAAAGGGACAGCTCTCCAATGCACTGTATATTATCCTGCCCATTGCATCTGCCTAGTTTCAAACAGATCAGAGCAGCTGCCATTGTTAATTTCTTTTTTTTTTATCCTTCCAGTGGGGTCATAGACAGCAATTTAAAATCCGAATGAGTGTTGCATACCCGATAAAGCCCAAGCTGACAAGAAGGCTTCCTTTACATACTCCCTGGAGTTGTAAATGGGTTGTAGCAGGACAAGGAGTGGCACAGGTGCCTGCAGTGGATCCTGACACTATGGGGGATCAGACAACAGTCTGGATACTGCTGGGATGCTATGGATGTTCCGACTGGAACTTGTGCAGAATATTAAAGTGGTTGTAAACCCTGTACTACCACTTTTACCTACAGGTAAGCCTATAATAAGGCTTACCTGTAGGTACCGTGAATATCTCCTAAACTTGCACTGTTTAGGAGATATTCACTGTATCCACGTGTGCCGATGTCATCGGCACATGTGCACTGAAGAAACGGCTCGCTCGTGCCGTTTCTTCAGGAGCTGTGCCATAACCGGCAGCTAATGCGGATCTGGCCAATCACAGCGCCGAAGCCCGCAAACCTGGAAATGACTCCGGGAGACGTCGTCACCAGTCAAGCGGTGTACGGGGACCGCTGTAACAGCTTTGATCTAAGGTAAGTATTTCATAATGAGCTAGTATGCGATGCATTATGCTCATTATGCCTTTGTCTTGCAGGTTGTTTTTATTTTTTGAGAGTTTACAACCACTTTAACACACCAATGGAGCACAGGAACTCGCAGATGCAGGAGTCAAAGCTGTAGTGAAAATAAACCAGCAAGCACTGGGCAGAAAATGTACCAATTCAGTAGGAAGGTATAGGGTCAGAAACTAGGTCAGGGTCCATATGATGAGAGCAAGTACAAAAACAGCACGCAGGTGATGAAGTCAGGGCACAAGGCAAGGTCAGCAACAAGAGATCAGGATAAAGTAGAGTCTGGAGGCAAGCCGTGTCAACCACAGGACAATCAAGATGCAGGGCTGGTCACAAGTTACATAGTTAGTCATGTTGTCAGTCATTTAGTCAAGTCACAAAAGCTGCTGACCACTCAGCAATTCTTAGTTCTGCTGTGCTTTTAAATAGAGCTCTGAGTACCAAAAGTCACTGCAGGATGCGCATGCTAATTTAGATTAATGCGTATGCCTTAATTCTATGCACCAATTCCAGGAGCTGCACTATGTACATGCAGATCTTCAGGCACAGTCAAGTACTCAGTCTTTCAGACAGAGAAGCTTTGGCTTGCGTTAGGCTTTAATTTAAAATGCATGACCAAGTTTTGTAGACTCAAGGGTTATTCTGAAATCCTTCATCCACAATAACAAGGTTTCACAGACCTCCTTAATATATAGCAAAACTTTTTTAAAACGTTTAAATTATGTTACATCACTCAAAAAAGACAATATTTGTTAAATACGCTCCTGTATGTAGACCTTGATATTTGAAAGACACGTGCCTGGATATAGACACACATACACCCAGACGTAAATGTAATGCAAAGTTTCCAAAGGACTCTGTGGCTACTTCATATCATTACAACTTGCAACAATAGATCATAAATGCATACAGTATGTGTCCACCTGTTGGCCAGATCGAAGCAAATGTTTTCACATGGTAATCTACTTATCGTCACCAGAATCCTAAGGTTTACCCAATTGGCAAATAGCATTTTCAAAATTTTACTCCATGGCAGCATATTTCTGCAATGTCAGATTTGCTGTTGCTTATTTGGTGTATTAAAATATAACTAAAGGCAAAACATTTTTTTGGCTTTTGGATGGAGTGGAGAGGGATTAGAACACCCTCTCTATTTGTCCTGGTTACTGTTCTCACCGAAAGTGAAAGAAAATCCCAAATTTTGGATTGTCATCAGAACAGGAATAGAGAGTAATTCTTCCAATGAGGACACCAGCTCTGGTGACCCTGATGAAAACCAGGGATTCCCTCACTGTAGAGGGTTTTCTTCTCAATTACCATCTTGGCTATGGGACAAGAATTGAAGAGAAATCTCCCCAGTGGGACACAGATGGCCAACAAAAATTGCAGGAGTAAAAACCTAAAGCCATGGGGGGCACAGAAGTACACAAATTGAGGAGACTGATAGGTGTTCTAGCAAATCTGAATTGTTCTTGGAGAAGCCCAAAATTTCGTTTTGGGAGGCATTGCAAAACTATGCCAGCTCTGATACAAAAACCTAAGAGGACAATTTAAGCTACTGGCACGATCAAAAGCATCAGTTGTGTGAGGGAAGCATACTGAGTATAATCGTTAAATCAAGTAAAGCATTGTACCGGATGCAAAATCTGCCATGTGTGTGAAAGAGTTACAAGTCCGCACATATCAGTAGGTTTTCACAGCTTCCTTTGTGATGGGTTTACAAGACGTGTGACAGGAAAACAAAGTTTAGCCAACAGGAAGCTTGGTTGAAAAAAAATTAAGATCTTGAAGTTGAGTTGCTGTAGCAGAGCAGGTGAGTTCTGACAAGTATTCAGTATTGCTTGTGTTTTGGCTCACAGATGTAAAATAAGTGTCACTTCTTAATATTTATTATGCTTGTTCATACCCAGGATTGGTAACAATGGCTCTTCCATTAATAGGTGTGTGTTTGCATTTTAATGTCTTGCAGGCCCAGCTGAATGACGACAAATTAAAGTGTAAGGTGGCAAATCTTGAAAATCAATTGTTTTTCTCTTGTCAGGTAAACTCCTTTCATTTAGTGATATATTGCCTATCTAGGTATACTACTGATATGTGATTTTCTGACTTCTGCATATGCAAGATCAGTTTTATAGAGGGCACTAGTGCTGGGCCCAGAGATTTAGAGGGACGGTGTTTACCCAGAATCTATGGTGCAGTTTAATTGTGGTAAACCTGTGGTAAAAGATGTGTACACTTGTTTTCTTTCTTTGAGCTGTGACTGATTTCCTTTTACTGTTTTGCTTTGATGCATCTTTGGGTTTTTGCATATCTCATTTTACGCTGGCATTTTTTAAAATTCTACCTAGATATACAATGTATGCCTGTTTTGGTATTAAAACCATCACATTTTTTCATTGTTTTTTTCTTTTATTTATGGAAAAGCTGATTCTTTTCTTCTTTTGATTGTGCAGTATTAAAAAAACTGGCATTTTTGGGCACCCAGGAGGCACAAGTGCAGCGTACAGCCTGCCAGCAGCCTGTCAAAATATCAGTCTGAAATACTCAGCAGTTTGTCACTGTTCCGAGTGGCACTCGCATACAAAACCATATGTGTGCAGAGACTTGCACCCCATATGCAGAGAGTCAGTGATCGGGGCATACAGCCTTGTACACATATGATCCTACATGCAAGTATCACTTGGAACAGTGGCTAGCCATTTACAGCCACAGTTTTTAGACTGTCATTGATTTTGACAGGCTGCTGACAATAGGCTGTAGGCTGCACCTGGCTTCTCATCCCCCTCAAAAATGCCCATTTGTTTACAGTCTATGGGCTAAACAAATACACACTTGCAACTACCAACTACCTTTTCCCGTGAGAGACACGGCTGCGGATGGGAAGTCCCATTCAAAGCAATGGGAGGCTGAGAGCACCCGCAACCATTACCGGCTGTTCTCATGCAATAGAACATGCAGTGATTACTTGCCTGGAGCCTTGCATCCAGCGATCAGCCCTGGATGCAGACTGACAGATTACTGCCTCCACTGTATCCCACAGACTCAAGAACTTTGTGTGTGTGTGTGTATGTATATATATATATATATATATATATATATATATATATATATATATATATATATATATATACACTTCTTCTTAGCTGATAAATAAACTGTATGCATGTTTTTCAGTCCATTAATTTCAACTTTTTTGTGCTTCAAGCGTTGCACAGTTTATGCTGCTCATACAAGCAAAACTGTGCTTCTTGCTTGGTGTGTTTGCACTGGCATTAACAATGCATAAACTGCAAGTGTGGGCTAAAGGAATTTTGGGAGATTTTTAAAAAGATACACATTCAATCTAATCCAGGGCCTGTTTCCTTAAAGTGATTGTAAAGTCTTGTTTTTTTTTTCCTGTTAAAATAACAAACCTGTTAAACTTACCTGCTCTGTTGCAGTGGATTTGCACAGAGCAGCCCGGAATCTCCTCTTCTTGGGTCCCTCGTTGCTGCTCCTGGCCCTCCCTCCTGTTGAGTGCCCCCACAGCAAGCAGCTTGCTATGGGGGCACCGGAGCCGAGTCACAGCTCCCGGTGTCCATTCATATCAATGAGGGCCAATCATAATATGAATGGGAGGCAGATACAAATAAATGGACAGTAGATATAAATACTACATAGCCCACCTGAGTGTCCACAAAAATGGTCACTGTAACAGAAGAAATGAACCTCTAAAATTACATAAAACCGAGACCCATATTCGGTAAGGAGGGTAACCTCACCCAAAAAAAGTTATGAATTAAAAATATGCATGTCACATAATAATAAAGAAAAAAGACATCGCAAATGAATATTATATTTTATAGTTGCCCCCCTACTTTTGTCCCTGTCCCCCCATGTGCCCCCCCTAAATATGAAAGCTGGAGACGCCACTGGCTATGATAGACAGCAGCAGCAGCCAATGGCGCCGCTGTTGTGTCTCAGCCAATCAGGAGGGAGACTCTCAGATGGCTGAGATACTCGTGGACATCGCTGGACAGAGAGGGACCCCAGGTTAGTGTCAGGGGGGCTGCTGCACACGGAAGGCTTTTTATCTTCATGCATAGAATGCATGAAGATAAAAAAACCTTCTGCCTTTACAACTACTTTAACCACTTGACGACCGGCTCACGCCGATATATGTCGGCAGAGTGGCAAGTACAGGCATATTAACGTACCTGTACGTTGCCCTTTAAGACGCGGCATTGTGGGCGCGCGCGCGCCACGAGCTCCGTGAGTGTGATTGTGGGTCCCGCGGAATCCATGTCCGCTGGGATACCCGAAATGCTCTCACGGAGAGGAAGAATGGGGAAATGCTGATGTAAACAAGCATTTTCCCATTCTTCCTAGTGACAGGGCACTGATCACCGCTCCCTGTGATCGGAGCGGTGATCAGTGTTGTGACACACGTAGCCCATCCCCCCCACAGTTAGAACACATCCCTAGGACACACTTAACCCCTGCAGCGCCCCCTACTGGTTAACCCATTCACTGTCAGTGACATTTACACAGTAATCGGTGCATATTTAATCACACTGATCGCTGTATAAATGTGAATGGTCCCAAAATAGCGCCAAAAGTGTCCGATCTGTCCGCCATAATGTCGCAGTCATGATAAAAATCGCAGATCGCCATCATTACTAGTAAAAATAAAAATATTAAGAAAAATGCCATACAACTATTCCCTATTTTGTAGACGCTATAACTTTTGCGCAAACCAATCAATAAACTCTTTTATTGCGATTTTTTTTTTTTTTTTTTTTTTTTTTTTTTTTTGTTTTACCAAAAATATGTAGAAGAATACATATCGGCCTAAACTGAGGGGAAAAAAATGTTTTTTTTATATATTTTTTGGGGATATTATAGCAAAAAATAATGCGTTTTTTTCAAAATTGTCGCTCTTTTTTTGTTTATAGCGCAAAAAATAAAAAACGCAGAGGTGATCAAATACCACCAAAAGAAAGCTCTATTTGTGGGAAAATAAAGACGTCAATTTTGTTTGGGAGCCACATCAGTTAAAGCGACGCAGTGCCGAATCACAAAAAGTGCTCTGGTCTTTGGCCAGCAAAATGGTCTGGGGCTGCAGTGGTTAAAGAGTTTCCTCTACTGGCAAACATGAGAATTTTTCAGCTGTAAAGAGAAGCTTGCAGGCGATATTGGGAGTATGACTATGGGTTGTTTTGCTGCCAAGAAGGAAGATCATATATTCATATTAGTGAGAAAAGTCTCCAAACTAAGGCGGGGCTACAGACGCAGCAATTTTTTTTCCTGCAACCTTTTGTTACAGCAAATAAATTTGCTTAATTCCCCCATCAACACAGACAGTGTTGATGGGAATCCCTTCCGCCGAGCCATTGTGTTCTCCTGGTGGGGAGGAAGCATGTAGAATCTGGCAACTTGGGTACATTCAGCCTGCTCATATAGTGTTCGAATCTTGAACCAGCTATGGTCGGCTTAACTGGAAAATATGGAGTACAGTCTCCCATTTACAATGAGTGCACGATATATGATGTAATTATGTATACTTTACGAAGATGAGCTACATTTAAACATAATGTACCATTCTATTTTGCCTTCACAGAACTTTCCAAAGACAGGGATAAAAAAGATTTTGATGGAGATGGAAGAAAACAAACAGAAGTATGAACAAAAGGCTAAAGAATCCCTTCAGAAATTAACAGATGACAAAATAGCAATGGGGAGACGTATTCAGAATACTCAGGTTTGTAACATCCATAATGGCTTGAAATATCTAAAACCTATATTTTTAAACTATGATAGAATAGGCAAAAAAAAAAATGCCAGAACTGCATTCTGAGAAATCTCTAAATCGTATAGCAAGTAGTAGGAAAGTAGAAATGTAAGCAGTACCTTTCTTGTGGTTAACTAAATATATTTTGTGTTGTAATTTCTCAAAAATGACTACATTTAAAAAGCAGTGGTATGTCTGCACCGCACAAATTTATAGAATAGCGGTGTGTTTTAAAAATGTGTCATCAGTGGACTGCCTGCCAAAGTCACATGATCAGCTTTCCTTCAGTCACAGAGCTCTCTCTGCTCCATTATACTGAGAGAACTTCATGGGGCTCCATTGACTGCACTGCAGCTTGTTGTTTTGGGATGGGTCTGCATTATGCATAGTGCAGCAATGCATACTTGATAGAGGATAGAGAGATATTATGCTATATAATTTTTACTGACTGGATTGAAGAAAAGCTATGTAGCACCAATATTTAAAAAGGGCCCAAAATACATCCCTGGGAATTACAGACGAGTTAGCCTAACATCAATAGTATGCAAGCTCTTGGAGGGGATGATAAGGGACTATATACAAGATTTTAGTAATTAGAACGGTATCATTAGCAGTAATCAGCCGGGATTCATGAAGAATCGTTCCTGCCAAACCAATCTATTAACCTTCTATGAGGAGGTGAGTTTCCATCTAGATAAATGAAGGCCTGTAGATGTGGTGGATCTGGATTTTGCAAAAGCATTTGAAAGCATTTGACACAGTTCCCCATAAACATTTACTGTACTGTAAGGTCCATTTGCATGGACCATAGGGTGAGTACCTGGATTGAAAACTGGCTACAAGAGCGAGTTCAGAGGGTGGTGATAAATAGGGAGTACTCGGAATGGTCAGGGGTGGGTAGTGGGGTCCCCCAGGGTTCTGTACTGGGACCAATCCTATTTAATTTGTTCATAAACGACCCCGAGGATGGGGTAAATAGTTCAATCTCTGTATTTGCGGACGATACTAAGCTAAGCAGGGCAATAACTTCTCTGCAGGATGTGGAAACCTTGCAAAAAGATTAAACAAATTGAACAAATTAATGGGGTTGGCAACTACATGGCAAATGAGGTTTAATGTAGAAAAATGTAAAATAATGCATTTGGGCGGCAAAAATATGAATGCAATCTATACACTAGGGGAGAACCTCTAGGGGAATCTAGGATGGAAAGGGACCTGGGGGTCCTAATAGATGATAGGCCCAGCAATAACATGCAATGCCAAGCTGCTGCTAACAAAGCAAACAGAATATTTCCATGCATTTAAAAAGGGATCAACTCCAGAGATAAAACGATAATTCTCCCGCTCTACAAGACTCTTGTCTGGCCACACCTAGAGTATGCTGTCCAGTTCTGGGCACCAGTCCTCAGAAAGGATGTACTGGAAATGGAGCGAGTACAAAACAGCAACAGCAAAAGCAGCAACAAAGTTAATAAAGGGTCTGGAGGATATTAGTTATGAGGAAAGGTTGCGAGCACTGAACTTATTCTCTCTGGAGAAGAGGCACTTGAGAGGGGCTATGATTTAAATTTACAAATGCCATACTGGTGACCTCACAATAGGGATAAAACTTTTTAGCAGGAAGGAGTTTAACAAGACTCGTGGCCACTCATTAAAATTAGAAGAAAATAGGTTTAACCTTAAACTACATAGAGGGTTCTTTACTGTAAGAGCGGCAAGGATGTGGAATTCCCCTCCACAGGCGGTGGTCTCAGCGGGGAGCATAGATAGTTTCAAAAACTATTAGATAAGCACCTGAATGAGCGCAACATACAGGGATATACAATGTAATACTGACATATAATCACACACATACATAGTTACATAGTAGGTATTGGTAAGGTTGAAAAAAGACACAAGTCCATCAAATGTGTCCACACATAGGTTGGACTTGTGTCTTTTTTCAGCCTCACCTACTATGTAACATCTCATGTTCTTAAAATGGGAAAATTCCAAATACAAAAATAATATTATGACCTCCTAAAATGTTCAAGTTTATTTTTAAATGGTTTTATTGAACTTCAGCTTGTTGTAGCTGACTGCAGTGACTGGATAAATGACCATAGTCATGCTACTTGTATTTATTATAGTTACCGACTGAATGGAAATTCTTATCTTTTTATTATAGTTACCGACTGAATGGAAATTCTTATCTTTCAGATGTCCTTAGCAGTATCAACAGATGAGTGTGAACTGTGGAAAGAAGAATACGAAAAATTAAAAGCAGATTGGATTGAACTTAGCAGCAAACACTGTGAACTGAAAAACGACATGAATGTTCTGCAGAGTAAAGTTAAGGTATATCCCAAAATCTTGTGTGCTACAAAAAAAGGGCTTTGGTTATTATAAAGCATGGAGGCGTGTTCTGCCCTCATAAATAAATATCTCAGTGTGCATATTTTTACATATATGCATATGAACATGGTTTTCTTTACACTATGTATACATCTATCCAGTACCACTTTTAGGCTTCATTCACACTTGCATATGACTTTGGCTTTGACCAGTGATAATGCACAACTGTTGCACACAAGTTTCATTGTATAACATTTTAGGTACGGCTTTCATGCAACTTCTGAGGATTAACATTAAAGTCTATGGCCCTCAAGTTGCATGAAAGCCAGGCCAAAGTAGTTAATGAACTACTCTGAAGTTGCTGCAACTTTAAGTCCTGCATATATAAATGGGTTTTATTGGAAAACATGGGGAATGACTTGTCACGCAACTTCGATGTCCACAAGTGTAAATGGAGTCTTAAGGCTGGCTATAGATGGTTTAAATTTCAGTCAGTTCAGCAGGAACCGGCCGAGATTCGAATCGTGTATGGGCAGGCTGAATGTACCAAGTTGATTGATTGATCAACTTCGGTACAACCAACCTGCCGGATTTTACATGCAATTACCGCTAGCAGCTGCTATAGCCACTAACAATAATCACTGTCTTCTCCTGGCGGGGGCGGCTTCCCCACCAGAAGAATACAATGGCTCAGCAGGAGGGATCCGCCTGTCAAAAGCGTGGTTGCAGAAAAGAAATTTGCTCAATCCATGGCCTACCTAATTAATGAAGGGTAGAGTACTAATGCACTACCAAAAAGTGTTACTGACAAGTAAAAGTGCTTAGTGTAAAGTGCTTAGTGAAACAATAAAAAGCAGCTAAACTTCTGTAGTGTTGCCAACACCAGTGAGTATGTGTATATGTGATGAAGCAGTGCTAATTAACTAAAAATAACCGGGAATAAAGTGCTAATTACTTGAAGATGACCGGAAATAAAGTGCTAATGAACAAAGATACCAGAAATATTTCCCAAAGTGTATCTTATCAAAAGAACAATCCTATAGATATATTCAATCAAGATAATATTCAGTAAAAAAATATTCAGTATAAATAATAAAGTGCATCACATCATAATGGCATTCAACATAAATAAATTTGGTGAAAAAAGTCAAATAGTAAAATGCATCCAAAAGAATCTAATGATTCAAAGAGATGTCAGTCTCTTATTCAAAATTTAAATCAATAAATTCCTGTGCAGGCAAGGGGAGATTAGGGGGAGAGGGACAGGTAAGGGAGTCCAGTTGACAGATGTAAAGTAATGATAAATAAACAGTCCTTTCAGAATCCTCCCCCAGTGGTACTAGCCTCTCACCTTATGGATAGACCCCAATGGGTCTAGTAGTGCATCAATGAATGACAAGACAGTTCCTTTATCCACCTTGATGTATCCAAGACAGGGAATCACTGCAGCTTTTCCTCCAAACTCCACGGTCTTTTTCTTGAAAGGAAATATCTCCAGGTCCATGGGATAAAGAGCAGAAAAGAAGATTCTCCATAGTGTAGTATTTTTTTTTTTAAAAGATTCTTGCATGTATTAAAAAATCATCACATTTAAATACGGCATCACAGGCCAAACAGCAAAAAGTGTCTAAAAAGTAAGGACTTACGGTCACGGCCGTAACGGGAAGTGACATCACCAAGCTCCTCCCGACACATTGCGTCACAACACACGTGACTTTATCAAGCGTATAGGAGCTAAGTGACGAAGGTGAGCTTAAATACTGCTAATCATCATAGTAACAACCTTGTAGTCAATAATGGGCAAAACGAGCGGTGGAAGCAGAGGTGTCTGGAAATAGCTAAAACAGAAGAACAAATCGCTCAGGCTCACAAATCTATAACACTAATAAAAACAATGGTATAAAAACCTATAATAAAGTATTGATACTAGACAAGAGACACTGAGAAATTGATTCAAATTTAATTTAACGGGAAAAAAAATAAAATAAATATAAATAAACGTAAATAATAATAAACATAAAGATAAAAAATAAATAATATGTTTTTTTTTTTTGTTTTTTTTCCCGTTAATTTAAATTTGAATCCATTTCTCATTGTCTCTTGTCTAGTATCAATACTTTATTATAGGTTTTTATACCATTGTTTTTATTAGTGTTATAGATTTGTAAGAGCCTGAGCGATTTGTTCTTCTGTTTTAGCTATTCCCAGACACCTCTGCTTCCACCGCTCGTTTTGCATATACTTAGCCCATTATTGATTACAAGGTTGTTACTATGATGATTAGCAGTATTTAAGCTCACCTTCCTCACTTAGCTCCTATACCCTTGATAAAGTCACATGTGTTGTGACGCAACATGTCGGGAGGAGCTTGGTGACGTCACTTCCGGTTACGGCCGTGACCGGAAGTCCTTACTTTTTGGACACTTTTTTTGCTGTTTGGCCGGTGATGCTGTTTTTAACTGTGATTATTTTTTAATAAATGCAAGAATCTTTTTTCAAAAATTTACTACACTATGGAGAATCTTCTTTTCTGCTCTTGATCCCGTGGACCTGGAGATATTTTCTTTCAGGAAAAAGAGCGTGGAGTTTGGAGGAAAAGCTGCAGTGATTCCCTGTCTTGGATACACTAAGGTGGATAAAGGAACCGTCTTGTCGTTCATTGATGCACTACTAGACCCGTTGGGGTCTATCCATAAGGTGAGAGGCTAGTACCATTGGGGGAGGATTCTGAAAGGACTGTTTATCATCATTTTACATCTGTCAACTGGACTCCCTTAACTGTGACTCTCCCCCTAATCTCCGCTTGCCTGCACAGGAATTTATTGATTTAAATTTCGAACAAGAGACTGACTATCTCTTTGAATCATTAGATTCTTTTGGAAGCATTTTACTATTGGACTTTTTTCACCAAATGTATTTATGTTAAATGCTATTATGATGTGATGCACTTTATTATTTATACTGAATATTTTTTTATTGAATATATCTATAGGATTGTTTTTTTGATAAGATAAACTTTGGGAAATATTTCTGGTATCTTTGTTCATTAGCACTTTACTTCCAGGCATCTTCAAATAATTAGCACTTTATTCCCGGTTATTTTTAATTAATTAGCCCTACCTAATTAATGAATGCTAATCCAGGCTAAGAAGGTGTTTTCTTGGCTGTAGAACATCTGCTGCTGCTGAATGGAGGAGGTTACATGGGGCAGATCTGAATAATAACTGCGAATGAGTAGCTTCAGCTAACTGAATAATTAGCTACCTCGACTTCATCTTTTTAACCCTTTGGCTGCCAATGACTTATACAATGCCTCATGGCTTTTCCTAGGTTCGCTGTGAACTAATGCAGTGATTTAGGCATCCACAAAGCCACCTGATAAACCTAAGAAAACAAGTGTCCACTGATCTGACCTATCACATTACGTCCAGCCCTATTTACCAGTGCGCAGGATTAATTGCCACGTTTTCAGATTCAACCTGGCAAGCAGGGAACACAACTGTGGAACATGCTTGAACATAACTGATTTGCTGTGACTCCACTACCCATGGAAAAGCAGATATTATTGTCCAAGAACAGGATAGGAAGTGTGAAAGTGCTAGTTACATAATCCCAACCTTGTATTAAGAAAGGCTTCTATGGGCTTATGAATACTTGAGCAGAGGCCCATACAGTATAAAAAGCTATTTTATTTATGTGTCCTGTGCAACATAGAGCTGCATGTAGGCAGTCTGTGTTTAGTCAGTGGAGAGGCAGCGGCCGTACAGACTCACTTAGATAACTGAATTTGCCAGGCATGCAGGGACGGGCGCATGGCCTTGAACACATACAGTGTGCAACAGTCCCTGCATATCTGTCAAATTATTAGAGGTGAGTCTGTACAGCTACTACGTCTCCATTGACTAACAAAGCAGTTCCATGGCGTTCCGGAGACTTAAATGGTTCTTCGCAATGTATGGGCCTCTATTCCCATGTGAATGAGCCCAAAAGTATTAATCTTTTATTTACATGGCTGAAGGTTTGAATTGTCAAAATACCAGGATAGAGATGTTAAAGTGATTGTAAAGTCTCGTTTTTTTTTTTTTTTAAATAACATATATGTTATACTTACCTCCTCTGTGCAGTTGGTTTTGCACGGAGCAGCCCAGATCCTCTTCTTGGGTCCCTCTTTGCTGCTCCTGGCCTCTCCCCTCTATCGAGTGACCCCTCAGCCAGCAGCTCTCTATGGGGGCACCCGAGCCGCATCAGAGCTCCATGTATCCATTCGGATACAGAGCCCCAATCTGGCCCCGCACCCTGCTGCTGTGTGTCCCAGCCAATCAGGAGGAGTGTGAAGTGAAGGCTTAAACAATCGCGGACATCGCTGGAGAGAGATGGGGCCCGGGTAAGTAATTAGGGGGTGCTGGGGAGGCTGCTTCACACAAAAGGTTTTTTATCTTAATATATAGAATGCATTAAGATAAAAAAACCTTCTGCCTTTACAACTCCTTGTGAATGCATACGTCGGTCCCACAAACACTCAGCGAACATACCACACATGTAAGGTATCACCGTGATCATCAGATCATGGGCAGTAATTATAGCACCAGACCTCCTGTGTAAATCTACTTGTAAAGGCTTTTAAAGCGTCTCTTATGGCTAGTAAAATATACATTACTTGGCACTGTTGCACAGGTGTGCACAATTTTAAAGCGTGACATGTTTGGTATCTATTTACAGAGCATAACATCTTTTATGTTTTACCAAAAAATTGGGTTATGTATTGTGCATTAAAATTCAAAAAAGTTAACTTTTTCCAAATTGCGAAAAACCGCTGCACAAATACCGTATACACAAACGCAAATACTGTATAAACAAAAAAAAATTTTAAAAAAAAACACCAATTTATTCTCTAGGGCCCCTGCTTTAAAAAATATATAATGTTTGGGGGTTCTAAGAAATTTTCTAGCAAAAAATACTGATTGTTACAAGTAAACAAAAAGTGTCAGAAAAGGCCTGGTCTGGAAGTGGAGAACATTGTGCAGGGAGAACACAAATTGCCAACATTGTGCAACAGAGAACACAAACCTCCTGCAAGACGAATTCATTGTGGGTTTTGGTTTCCTCCCCATGACAGACAGGCCATGAATGAGCAAAGATCTTCCTTGAGGTACAAGACGACTAAGGTCTGTCACCTTGGGCATTTGCTGAATCATCTTCCACAGTCAGAGTATCTGTAGTGCCTACTTTCTCCCCCCTTGTCTGGTCAGTAAAAAAAGCATGTCATTGTTCTGGATAGAGAGCTGGAGCCTTGTGAGGATTCTGAGCCTCAATATGTTGCATTCTAAACAGCTCGGGTAAGTTGTACCCCAGTTGTGAGTGTAGGGTCTTGCTGGAAGGCAGAAATTGTCCAATCTTCCCCATGATTGCAGTTTGACCCCCCCTCCCCCCACATGCTGTGTCAGAGCCTCACTACTAAACGGACATCTTTTCTGCACTCTAAGCCACATTAACAATTTTATATGTGTATTTATTGATTATAGAAAATATGTTAGGGGTAGAGGAAACATGCACTCCCTAGAATATATGACAAAAAAGAAAAACACTTAATGTGCCAGAGGTGAGCCTGTTGAGCTACCCTCAAATAATACAGTGACATCCAAACACCTGAAGATGTATTTATTTAATCTATAGCTCAAACTACTGTAGCAGTTGTAGCATTTCACACCATAGTGCTTTATCATAAGGTCTTACAAGTAGTTTAAAAGTGAACCATACATTACTTTTAAGCCGGCCATAGACAGTGTGATTTTTCTTTCCTGCAAGCATGGGTTGCAGGGAAGAAAATCGCTCAAATTGCCCCATCAACAAAGTCCGTATTGGTGGGGGAATCCCTCCAAGGAGCTATTGTGTTCTCCCGGTAGAGGGAGCCGTCCCAGCTGGGAAAACGCACAGTGATTATTGTTAGCAGCTATAGCAGCCACTGGCAATAATTACATGAAAAATACAACAGGCTGGTTGCACCCAAGTTGATTGATCGATCAACTTGGATACACTCAGCTTGCCTATACATGGTTCGAATCTGAGCTGGTCCCTGCTGAACTGGCTGAGATTTGAACTGTCTATGGCCAAAAAAAAAATCTGAATGTCCAAGAGCCACTATAGTTTGCCTTTAAATACTTGATTCCAAAAATGTTTTGGGAGCACTCCATTCCCTTGTGTTAAGACTAATATTCTGTACTTTCTCATGTAGTGGCTTCGTCATTTCAAATATAAAAATTACCTTTTTAGCAAGCCAGATGTGTCCATTAGTTGTTTTTATTTTTTTAAGCGAATGGTTGAAAGATGGCATCATAGAGGTCTATGGGGATTGACTAAGCAGGCATAGACGGAGGAAAGAGAGTGGCTCTTCTTATCTCTACCCGTAAAAGTTAAAAGCCTTTAGAAACCTTATCATTACCAAATCCTAATGGCCTAAGGCCATACCACATTCATAGCAAAGTCAGATACAGCATATTAGGTCTTAATAGAAGTTCAATAACCAAAGGACAGCATTGGTTGTGTTGCTACAATATGGCAGTTATTTTATTTAGATGGAACAGTATTTTGGAATATTGTATCAATACAAATACAGAGCATTCATTCTACCTTTAATTAAATTATTCATTTGTATGCAAACTCATGTTCTTGATACTAAATGTATGTACTGAGAAGAATGCTTTGATTGCCTATCCAGTTGGTCCACATAGACTTCTATAGGGCTGTCTCTTTATACTTAGAACTGTATGCAAAGTGACTTAGCAACTGCAGCCATTAAAAGGACGTGTTCAGCCAAAGGTTATGAAGATTTCTGCAGGTTGGGGCCCTCTGACCAATGTAAACAAAAATCTAGAGTACAAGAGGGATAACTGGTCTTTCTCTGAATGTACAGTAATCTTTTTACCTACACGGCAGAAATGTAAATCACAAACTTGTACATGTGCCTGCAATTCTAGATATTACAGTAATATTTCTTATGTTGTGATAATTATCTCTAATTTCAGTGGGTTACAAATCAAGATGTACAACTTCAGCAGCTACAAAATCACCTTCTAACTCTGCAGCAAGAGAGGAGTGAACTTCAGGCCTGTAATGAGCAGTTGCAGGAGGACTGTGAGATCCAGAAGGAGCAACTGAGTTCTTTACAAGGTGATTATAAATTCGAAAAAGTCACTTTAAACGTCCAGTACCATGTACTTAACACAGCGCACTGTGAAACTTGAATGGCATCTGCATACAGTGAAAGATTAGGCCGCTTTTACATCTAAGTAGTTCTAAGACTGCAGTATAATCTACTGAACTCAAATTGCAGAAAGCATAGATACTGTATGTCATGCAGACCAATCAAACCCATTCATATACTGTAACTGCACTTCAGAGTAGTGAGTTTGGGGCCTATAGAAAATAATGGTAGGGGAAAAAAACACACATGAATTTATTCATACTGCATTTTAATGCAGTGTACCATATGACCAGCAAGCCATTTTTTAAATGTATTTGTTACGTAGAAGAACAGACAAAACACAGTTTACTGCAAGTCCTAAATACAAGAACTGCATGCGTTTTTCCAGGCAAAGTGTGAATCTAAGCTTATAGTAAACCTTTGCTTTGTCCAAGCAAGGGGCTCACTTAAAGCAGGCCCTCTCCCCCTTTTAATAAATCGGACTACTACAATGGGACATATACTGTATATTAACCACTATTCAGCCAGAGAGAAGTACAGTGGCTTGCGAAAGTATTCGGCCCCCTTGAACTTTTCAACCTTTTGCCACATTTTAGGCTTCAAACATAAAGATATAAAATTGTAATTTTTTGTGAAGAATCACCAACAAGTGGGACACAATTGTGAAGTGGAACGAAATCTATTGGATATTTTAAACTTTTTTAGCAATTAAAAAACTGAAAAGTGGTGCGTGCAAAATTATTCGGCCCCTTTACTTTCAGTGCAGCAAACTCACTCCAGAAGTTCAGCGAGGATCTCTGAATGATCCAATGTTGTCCTAGATGACTGATGGTGATAAATAGAATCCACCTGTGTGTAATCAAGTCTCTGTATAAATGCACTTGCTCTGTGATAGTCTCAGGGTTCTGTTGAAAGCGCAGAGAGCATCATGAAGACCAAGGAACACACCAGGCAGGTCCGTAATACTGTTGTGGAGAAGTTTAAAGCCGGATTTGGATACAAAAAGATTTCCCAAGCTTTAAACATCCCAAGGAGCACTGTGCAAGCGATCATTTTGAAATGGAAGGAGTATCAGACCACTGCAAATCTACCAAGACCTGGCTGTCCCTCTAAACTTTCAGCTCAGACACGGAGAGGACTGATCAGAGATGCAGCCAAGAGGCCCATGATCACTCTGGATGAACTGCAGAGAACTACAGCTGAGGTGGGAGAGTCTGTCCATAGGACAACAATCAGTCGTACACTGCACAAATCTGGCCTTTATGGAAGAGTGGCAAGAAGAAAGCCATTTCTCAAAGATATCCATAAAAAGTCTTGTCTAAAGTTTGCCACAAGCCACCTGGGAGACACACCAAACATGTGGAAGAAGGTGCTCTGGTCCGATGAAACCAAAATCGAACTTTTTGGCCACAATGCAAAACGATATGTTTGGCGTAAAAGCAACACAGCTCATCACACTCAACACACCATCCCCACCGTGAAACATGGTGGTGGCAGCATCATGGTTTGGGCCTGCTTTTCTTCAGCAGGGACAGGGAAGATGGTTAAAATTGAGGGGAAGGTGGATGCAGCCAAATACAGGACCATTCTGGATGAAAACCTGTTGGAGTCTGCAAAAGACCTGAAACTGGGACGGAGATTTATCTTCCAACAAGACAATGATCCCAAACATACAGCAAAATCTACAAAGGAATGGTTCACAACTAAACGTATCCAGGTGTTAGAATGGCCAAGTCAAAGTCCAGACCTGAATCCAATCGAGAATCTGTGGAAAGAGCTGAAAACTGCTGTTCACAAACGCTCTCCATCCAACCTCACTGAGCTCGAGCTGTTTTGCAAGGAAGAATGGGCAAGAATTTCAGTCTCTCGATGTGCAAAACTGATAGAGACATACCCCAAGCGACTTGCAGCTGTAATCGCAGCAAAAGGTGGCTCTACAAAGTATTAACGCAAGGGGGCCGAATAATTTTGCACGCCCCACTTTTCATTTTTTATTAGTTAAAAAAGTTTCAAAAATCCAAAAGATTTGGTTCCACTTCACAATTGTGTCCCACTTGTTGGTGATTCTTCACAAAAAATAAAAATTTTATATCTTTATGTTTGAAGCCTGAAATGTGGCAAAAGGTTGAAAAGTTCAAGGGGGCCGAATACTTTCGCAAGCCACTGTAAAATACCTGCTACTTCTGTATATGAGTAAGCATGCAGCTCCTTTCTCTTCCTTACACAATACATTACCAGGTGCCTGAGCAGCCAGTCACCAGGCCTAAGTGTTGTCATATGGGAATGGGTGGGAAAAAAAACTGTGTAAGCTCAAGTCACTTTGGTCAAAACTTTTACTTTTTCTCTACACTCCAATGACAAAATAGAGAAGCGTAAATGTAAAAGTGTGTAGGAGCAGTAAAGGGATTGGGCAATTAAGTCAACATGTTGCTTTTTTCTGCAAGTAAGTGCATGTGAAACTGCATCAAAATGCGTGGAGAGATAGGTTTTATTACTGTCATTTGCAGTGGAACTGCATAAAGAAAATGCTCCCCTACCCCCACAGCATCGCCTTATACCTACCTGAGCCCGATGTAGATCCAGCGCTCTGCACGAGAGCAGCATCTGGCCTAAATGCAGCCGTAGGAACTATTAGCTCCCTCTGTTGTCACAGCCAATGAGGCGGGAGTGGGGTGGGTCTGAGCAGCACTCTTGTGTGGGAATGGGCACCCTGAGCAGGGCTTGCTATGGGGGCACTCAACAGGGATGAGAGCAGGAGTGCCGTGAGGGACCAGAGAAAAGGAGGGTCGGGGCTGCTCTGTGCAAAACCACTGCACAGAGCAGGTAAGTATGACATTGGTTATTTAAAAAAAAAATTCCCTTTACATTCACTTTAAGTTCTGTACCATGCTGTATTTTTTACCTTCATGTTTTGATCCAGAAGACATGGGAATGTGTTTATCATCTGAAAAAAAGATTTACACATTGATAAGCATTGTTTCCTCTCTTTAGCTAGATTACAGAATGCGGAACAGCAGAAATTGCAGATGCAGATACAGATCAATAGTTTACAAAGTAAGTTTCCAGTAATTTGTACTCCTATTTAAGTAATTATGTTGTGTCCTGAAGCTGACCTTAGGCAGATCTAGCTGCCTGATACTCTCCATTCTTAGCCACAATGTTGCAGATTTGCCATCCAAATACCTCAGTATTTAGGAAGATACTCCGGGGAATTCATAAAGCATGTCTAATGTCCTGTACACACGATAGGATTTTCCGATTGAAAATGTGTGATAGGACCTTGTTGTGGGAAATTCCGACCGTGTGTAGGCTCCATCACACATTTTCCATCGGAATTTCCGACACACAAAGTTTGAGAGCAGGCTATAAAATTTTCTGACAACAAAATCCGTTGTCGGAAATTCCGATCAAGTGTACACAAATCCGACGCACAGAGTGCCACACATGCTCACAATAAATAAAGAGATGAAAGCTATTGGCTACTGCCCCGTTTATAGTTCCGACGTACGTGTTTTACGTCATCGCGTTCAGAACGATCGGATTTTCCCACAACTTTGTGTGACCGTGTGTATGCAAGACAAGTTTGAGCCATTATCCGTCGGAAAAATCCTAGGATTTTGTTGTCGGAATGTCCGATCAATGTCCGACCGTGTGTACAGGGCATAAGACTCTTTTTAGAATTCCATTGTGCTTGCACACAACAACTGTTGGCACGTGAAATTCTCATGTTGCAAACAGCTACATGAATTTGAGACAAACACCACAGTATGTGGAGGCACACGGAGGTAAAGTGTTCGCAACTGAGTTCCTTATCTGCCGCTGCACCTGTCACATAAACAGCACAGCAGCTGAAGATTTTTTTTTTGCTGGGTGGGTGGAGCCTGATAGGTATTCCGAGTCTAGTTCCCCCATCAGGTCTGCTCCCCTTACAACTGACAGCAGGCGGATCTATAGACAGCCTGCTATTGGCTATAAAATTCGCTCACTGCCTGCTGTCAATCACGAGGAGAGAGCGGACCTGATAGGGAATTGGTGTCTCAGCTTCCCCGCCAGGCTTTGCCCACCGTCAGTGTCACTGGGTGCTAGGAGGCTGTCAGCTGTAAAGTTGACAGCATCATTAATAACCAGGACAGGTGAAGAGAGGGTAGCCCTGCTAGACAGGCTCGCCTAATTACTTCCAGTTTCATTATCTATGAACTGGAGGTTATTATTTTTTAATTTGGTGCAGTCATTTTACAAAGTGGCACCATCAAGAACTAACTGAACCTGCCACATGTTTTGACAAAGCTACCAAAACCGGTAGCAGGAAGTTTGAAATCTGGCACAGGACCCTTTACAAGGCCATACCGCTAGAACATGGCATTAATGGTTTTTTTTTAAATTCCTCGGACTGTCTTTGTATGCTTGAAAATTCAAATGCAGCCCTTGAATCCAAGCCAACACTGTCACTTTTATATAGGAGAGCCACAGCTCTCATACCCACATTGCTAGTATTTATGAAGTAACCTTGCTCAGTGTCAAGTTATCCTAGAGCCACACTGATGTATGTGGAAAGAAGATGATAATGGCAGATAAGCACCAATTAAGACTAAAGGTTAAAAGTGTATTTTTTTTGCTGACAGGTTAACTGTATGCAGGCACATAGCATTCTATGAAGATCTCATCTGACATGAATAATTCAGGAGATATGAATGTTATATAAAAAAATATCCTAAAAATCAGAGAATTTAAAGAGTAATCAAATCAGGTTCAAAAGGGTAGCTCAACCAATAAATCGTCTACCAAAGACCACTTGATGTCGTTAAAACACAACATTTATTCTAGATTTAAAAAAAAAAAAAAAAATCACAATGGGAGCTGATTTCAGTTTAGTTCAGTATTCTGTATGTGTCAAATCGTGTATGTGTACCATTTTTGTTTAAATTAGCGGCTTAATGACAAAAGATTCACCCACTTTGCATGCCATAGGGTCAACGTACACGGTACAATCAAGTTTATATTTATCATTACTATGTACTGACTTTTTAAAAATAGAAAAATAAAACGTGTTTGCAGAGAAACCATGGGGGGGGGGGGGGGGGTTTGGGAATCTTTGCGGTCATTAAACTACACATATTTAATAATAAATATCCCCCAAAAATATATAAAAAAAACCAAATTTTTTTCCTCAATTTAGGCCGATATGTCTTCTTCTACATATTTTTGGTAAAAAAAAAAAAAAATCGCATTAAGCGTATAATGATTGGTTTGCGCAAAAGTTATAGCGTCTACAAAATAGGGGATAGTTTTATGACATTTTTATTATTAATGTTTTTTATTAGTAACGGAAGCGATCTGCAATTTTTATCGTGACTGCGACGTTATGGCAGACACAGCGGACACTTTTGACACTATTTGGGAACAATTGTCATTTATACAGCAATCAGTGCTATAAAAATGCACTGATTACTGTGTAAATGACACTGGCAGGGAAGGGGTTAAGTGTGTTCTAGGGAGTGATTCTGTCTGTGGGGGGATGGGCTACAACTCACATGACAGCGATCACCGCTCCCCATGACAGGGAGTAGTGATCTCTGTCATGACACAAGGCAAAACGGGGAAATGCCTTGTTTACATAGGCACTTCCCCGTTCTGCGGCTCCATGACACGATCGCCAGGAGACCGGCAGACATCGAGTCCGCGGGTCTCGCGGGCATGGTCACGCTGTACATGGCGGGCGCGCTAACCCTGCCAATTAAAGGGGACGTACAGGTACGCCCATCTGCCCACCGCTGCCATTGTGCCGATGTATATCGGCATGCAGCGGTTGGCAAGTGTTTAATATTTTGGGGGGCAGCAAACCCTAAACCCCCCGGCGCTCGCACGCACTACACCCAAATCCCCCCCAGCGCCCTCTCGCTTGCGCGCACTACCCCTCCGCCACTCGATCGAACGATCAGGAAGGCAGCGATCCATGGCCTTCCCTTATGCTGCGGTAGAGGTGCAGGGAGGAAGTTTGCGAAGGGAAGTGTGGAGGTCGTTGCTTCTCCCCCGAGAACAGGAGGCAGGTCCTGAGACCCGATTGGCCTGGAGTCCTAAGACTTCTCCTCGGCCAAATTGGGTCTCAGGACCCACTTTCTGATTGGCCAGGAAGAGAAGCAGAAAGACATTAGCGAATATTAATTCGCTAATGTCACACAAGAGGGTGGGCTCACTGTGCCCCAAGCCCACCCTTTTTTGAAGCCAATTAGCCTCAGTCTCTAATCACGTGCTTAAAAAAAAAAAAACCCACAATGAAATCCATGCGTCTGGCGCCCTGCATGGATTAGGGGGGAAGTGCCCCTGCATTCCTAATGGGCTGGCTGCCACTGCCAAGAAGGAATATCATACAATTGCTTTTTTATACAGAAAGTCCTTAGGAAACAATGTTTTTTCAAATGTGATTATTTTCCTGTTAATATAAAGCCACTGATAAACAGTTCTCTCAATATCAGTTTCAATGTTTAAGTATCTAAGACCGTAAAGTGACATTAAACTTAAAAACAAAAAATGTCCTGCAACTGACCAATTCTTAAATGTAGTGCCTGTATTAGATTTCTTTTTTAAGCCGGCCATAGATAGTTTGAATCTCAGTAGGAACCAGCCAAGATTCGAAACCATGAATGGGCAGGCTGAATGTGATCAAGGCAGGCTGATCAATCGTCAACTTGGGTACAACGAGCCTGCCTGATTTTACATTTGATTAGTGCTTGCAGCAGTTATACCAGCAATGACGGCTTCCCCCAACCCCCCACTAGGGGTACACAATGGCTCAGCGGGAGGGATTCCCCCATCAACCCTGACTGACAACCCAAGGTTGCAAGAAGGAAATTTGTGGCCAGCCTTAGATGGACTTGACCAACAAATTAAAGCAAAACTCTGCTAACCGCTTCTTAAGAAAATACAGTAACAGCTTTTTCTTCCTTTCTGGATAAAGATTTTACAAAATTAATAAAAGTTGTCCATTGTAAGCACCCCTGACAGTGTTAAATGCCTGACTAACATTTTTCTTGGATATCTTTTTCTGTTATATTAAATTGAAAAATAACAGACTTACTGGCCTGCAGTAAAATAAAGCAAAAAATGAAAAAAAAAAAGGAAACTAATGCAGCTGCCACATCTAAGAATTGATAAACCTACAATATATTAGATTTTTGGGGTTAAGTTTAATACCCCTTTAACTGTTGCATTTGATGTTACTGCATTTTTGTATTCCCAGCAAGCATGTACTATGTTTTCTGTTAGAAATTACTAGAGAAAAGCAATGTGAATTTAAGAGGATCAGATTTTCAAAAGTCCCTTTTGAGTCTCTTCACTAACTTTGATACCCAACATTTTTGTATCAGAAATCTGCATTTCTCAGATGAATGCACAGTATCTTTCTAGGTGTATCCCGACAGTTAGGCTACATGCCCATGGACGTTTTAAAAAACGGGCTGTAAAGCCAGTACAGACGCCAGGAAAAAAGCGGCGTTAAAAACGCGATTTTATCCGCGTTTTGCATTGAATTCAATGCATGTTACTCCGTGCTAGCTTTCAGCCGCGTTTCTCTGTCTCTATTAAAAATCAATGGTTCCCTATGGGAGTCCATTGATTTGAATAAAGGTTGCACCAGAAGTCGGATCAAGAGGATCCGACTTGCGGTGCAACTTGTGTGCTGAGAATCTTGAGGGGGGAACCCAGCGAAAACTTAAAAAAAAAAATTTGCATGAGGTTCCCCCATCAAGACTGGTCTGGTATGGATCTTAAGGGGAACCCCCACACCAAAAAAAATGGTGTGGGGGTCCCCCCAAGATCTATACCAGACCCTTATCCGAGCATGCAGCCCGGCCGGTCAGGAAAGGGGGGGCGAGCGAGTGCCCCCCCCCCCCCTCCTGGACCATACCAAGCCACATGCCCTCAACATGGGCAGGGGGGCCCTGCGCCCCCCACCCCAAAGCACCTTTTCCCCATGTTGATGAGGACAAGGGCCTCTTCCTGACAACCCTGGCCATTGGTTGTCAGGGTCTGCAGGCGGGGGGCTTATCGGAATCTTGGCACCCCTTTAATAAGGGGGCCCCCAGATCCCTGCCCCCCACCCTATGTGAATGAGTATGGGGTACATCGTACCCATACCCATTCACCTGGGGAAAAAATGTCAATGAAGAAAACACTACATAGGTTTTTAAAATAATTTATTAGGCAGCTCCGGGGGGTCTCTTCTGACTTCGGGGGTCTCCTCCGACTTCTCCGGCCTCTTCTTCCACTGTCATCTGCTGGGCTCCTCCGCTATCTTCTGCTCTTTTGCCCGCTCTTTTGCTAGCTCTTGCCCGGTCTTTTTCTTTGTCTTCTTCTTCCGATGTTGACTCGACGCTCTCTCCCGCTGTAATGCCGTGTGCGCGGTGCGCAACGACTTATATAGGCATGGGGCGGGGTCACCGGGTGATGTCATCCGGTGACCCCACCCCTTATGATGTCACAGTCCCATCATACCCTGGGGCTATGCCATTTACAGCTCAGAAATGCCATAGTGGGCATGAGGCCATAGGCTAACATGGAGAGGCGTTTTTAAGCTGCAAAAAACGCTCAAAAAAACGGCTGTAAAAACGTCCGTGGGCATGAGGCCTTATAGGTGATATAACTTCATTTATTGTTTATGTTTAGATTGTTGCCTTTATAGAAGATGACCTGTGTTTGTTAAGGTGTATCTATATAGGAACTCAGCTAATTTCTCTCTAGTGAGCCCTTATCAAAATTGCCCTAGATATTAGGCAAGCTCTACTTTCAAAATCAGGATAATGTATTTAGGGTCAGTACACTCAGGTGTCAAAAGGGGGCGTTGTAGTACATATTCTTACTGAGCTGCATTGTGACTAGTTGGCCCAATATAAAATGATGCATTGTGTTAGGTAAAACTGGAATTTGTTTACAGCCTCCTTTGGCATAGTTAAGCAGGGTAGACAACTGGCCCAACACAATTTCCAATATACTGAACACTGGATGATTGTTCGCATCCAGAGTTTGTATGAGGCTTATGTGAAGGATTTACTCTAGCTTATGTCTCCAAATAGATAAATGCCTTTAAAGTGTTACTAAACCCACAATAGTAAAATCAGTCTGTATATGCAGCATATAATGCTCGTCTTACTCACTGTGGAACTTAAGGGGGTTAATCCTCTGCATTGTGTAAAAAGACTATTTGTTTGATCCTGTATGCACAGATCCTTCACTCCTGCACTGTCTATCTGGGGAAAGCCCGCGAACACAGGCAGAGTAGCCAACCTGAACATGCTCAGTTTTGTCTTTTATGCTGGAGAGAACTTTTACTTGTTGAGCTGAACTACCTAGGTCACATGATATTGGCATCACACATGTGGGCGTGTATACAGGCTGCAGTGGAAATCTCCTCCTTCCTGAACTGTTAGCACTGGGGAAACCTGTGCAGTTTATCACTGACTGTGGTATACAGATCATCAAAAAGGTATATAGTGGCACTATTTTAATGTAAAAAGAAAATTTAAGCTGTGGGGGGGGGGGGGGGGACAGATGAACTATTTTCATATTACTGGGTTTAGTAACACTTTAACGCTAACCATGCAGGGTTTTTTTTTTCTTTTTTCTTTCTAGGGTAGCTCATTGCACTCTGAAATATTTAGTAGAACATATTATTGTTTAGTTATAAACACATACAGATTGCATACCAATTTGCCCAGTGAAAGTGACTGTACATTCATTTTGAAGGGGACAAAAAACAAATGTTAGAAGGCTATTTAATGTACTGGTTGAATGCTTTTCCAAGTATTTACATTATAAAATACTGCAATTGCCCACTAAATGGAGCTTTCTGTGATATTTAGTGCCATCCAATGGTCAGATGGTATTTTTGTTTAAATTAATGAGACATTCAACCAGCACAGGAAATAGCCTAACAACATTGGTTTTCTTTTTTTTTTTTTTTTCGTTTTACCCTCTTTGCATGTAACAAATGTACATTCGCTTTCACTGGGCAAATTACTATGCAAATTTTTATATTTATACCCCTAAGTATTACATATCTCTTTTATCGGAATATGTTAAACTGTACAATTTAAATCTACCAACAATCAGATAGTGCAAGTGCCTGTGTGATTACACACAAATTCAATGGTTTATATAAGTAAGCTATCACACTATGCAGTTTTGGTAAATCAAAAAGAGATTTGTACACAATTTGTATAGTCAGCATGTATGTCCAGCTTTAAGCATAGAAGTCACACTCTGTATGACCCTCCCAAATAACAGTCTTGGTTATGACGGTTTAGCATATTATGCAAGTGATTTTAACTAGCAAAATTAACATGGCTACATTCTCATATTATAATTTGGCTAACAGTACAGTTTTCCTATTTTAAATGAGATTTGCCATTTCAGTCTAAATGAAAAAATGTTTTTCTTCTTTGCCCAGAGGGTCTTTCAGCATTGGAGCAAAGAAGCAGTTCAAACGTTACATCAAAAACAGAAATATTGCACTTACGGGAAACACCAGATGGAGCAGTGCAGAATGACCGCCTTCAGTTTATTATGGAGAAGCTAACATCAAAAGAAGAAGAAGTAAATACTTTTATTGGTCTATAATTACTTTTCTTCTGCTTGCTTTTCCAGAAGTCTCTTGAATTGTTTAACTGCTGCTGTAAACTGATTAGTAGTTAAGAGTTCTATTTTTTTCAAAATTTCTAAAGAACTATCATTTGTTTCACCAAACAGCTTCTAGATGTGTATTGGCAGGCTGCGCTTTGAAAGAAAAGCTTAAAGTGATTATAAAGTCTCAATTTTTTTTTTCAATAAAAATAATAACAAACATGGTATACTTGTTGCAGTGGATTTGCACAGAGCAGCCCTGATCCTCCCCTTCTTGGGTCCCTTTTCTGTACTTCTGGCCCCTCCCTCCTGGTGAGTGCCCCCACAGCAAGCAGCTTGCTATTATGGCACATGAGCTGAGTCACAGCTCTCTCTATCCATTCAGACACGGAGCTGCGGCCCAGCCCCGCCCTCTCCTGATTGGAAAGTATTAGGGGGCTGCTGCACACAGAAGGCTTTTTATCCTAATGTACAGAATGCATTAAGATAATAAACCTTCTGCCTTTATAACTCATTTAAAATGATCTTGGCATAGTGTCCATACTGGTGAAGTACACTGTGCTTCAGCCAAACACAAATTGTAATGTACAGTAACTGTAATACACTAGTATATCCCACTATATTGAACCAAGGTGCTTTTAAACAAGAGGTGATAACGGACAGAGAGATATCCGCCTGTCCTTGGTATCACAAGCTTCTATCCTAAGACCCCTTTCCCACTGGGTCGTTTTGCAGGCACTATTGCACTAAAATTAGCGCCTACAAACCATCCTGAAACAGCTGCTGCTGTGTCTCCGTGCTTTCACACTGGAGCGGTGCGCTAGCAGGACGCTGAAAAAAGTCCTGCTAGCAGCATCCTTGGAGCGGTGTATACACCGCTCCTGCCCATTGAAATCAATGGGGGACCGCAGCTGCACCGCCGGAAAAGCGCCTCTGCAGAGGCACTTTGCGGTGGTTTTTAACCCTTTCTTGGCCGCTAGCAGGGGGTAAAACCACCCCGCTAGCGGCCGAATACCGCCGCTAAAACGACAGTAAAGCGCCGCTAAAAATAGCGGCGCTTTACCGCCGATACACCTCCTGCCCCAGTGTGAAAGGGGCCTTAGGCCGACCATAGACGAATGGAAAACTGAGCATACTATTGTGCCATCATTTGTTTCCTTTTTCAAAACAAAATCCAGCACATTGGATCAGGCACTTTTGAGTGTGACACAAAAATTGCATGTCACAGCTGGCACACTAATAATGTGAAGAACGAACGACCAAGAATTTTCATTTGGTTTTCGACTCACGACTCATCTATGGCCTGCTTAACAGAGTGTGACTTAGCTAATGGCACACCACCAGTAAAATAATTTCCACCTTCTCTGTGGTGAAGGGCAAGACCAGCCTGTCTGAACCTGCCTTATTGCAGAGAGCACATGACCACATGCCTAGGCTTCTGGTCATAAGACCACCTAATAAAAGAAGCCTTATAGAAATTTTCAAGAGAAAATTGAGTACTGTCCGTGATACTTTTTTTATTTGCACTAACATACAATTTTTCAGGACAAGCTTTCGGGGTGTGTCCCCTTCTTCAAGGTCCAAGCAGTACTGATTCACAAATTTTTAAGCAGAATGTTAAAGAACATCATTTCTCACAATCGGACCACACTATAAAAGACCTCAATGTCTTAGTTCTCAAAGGGAATTTCAGAACTATCCAGGAAAGGAAAACGTTTGAACTAAGAATGATACTTCTTTTTGACACGAAGAATAATGGCCTGAATTTAGATATTGGTTTCCTTACACATTATGCTAAAGTTTTACGACCGCTCTGTGACTAGAATCCCCCCTGCATTCTATAGCTCTCCCTCTGTCTTATCTCACTAACTCTGCTGCTATCTTTATTACCATTGATTTGTATGTGTTTGGTTTTCTCTTTTTTTTTTTCTTACATTCTGCTTAAAAATTTGTGAATCAGTACTGCTTGGACCTTGAAGAAGGGGACATACCCCGAAAGCTTGTCCTGAAAAATTGTATGTTAGTGCAAATAAAAAAAGTATCACGGACAGTACTCAATTTTCTCTGTCACAATTGCACCAATACGGCTACAATCAAATCAAGTAGAAATTTTCAAGGAAAGGCAAGTCAGTACTTCTGCATAAAAGGCCTCATTCACATGATTGTACATGAGCGTACATTCGTGTGAAGGGCTGTGTTTTCCAGCACTAGATGCAAAGCTGTTCCGTGGATCTGCATGCAAGCAGTCAAAGTTGTGTCTGTTGGGACACAGAGGCTGCTCTTAAATTGGCATCCATGCGGATGCAGGTACGTGTCCCTGAACGCAGAAAGTGTGAGTTTGAGGACACACCCGCACCTGAAACTGTGTCCATGCAGCCTTCTGCATCCAAATAGATATGAATGGGACTACCTGCATGCGGATGCATGGAATGCCTATGCATCCCGAGTGGGCAATCATGGCTTTATTTATTACAGGTGCTTACATAGCACCATCGGTTTACACATATATATTGTACATTTACATCAGTCCCTGCCCTCAAGGAGCTTACAAGCTAAGGTCCCTAACTCACATTCATACATATACATACTAGGGCCAATTTAGACCGGAACCAATGAACCTACCAGGAGTGTGAAAGGAAACAGGAGTACCCGGAGGAAACCCACGCAGGCATAGAGAGAACATGCAAACTCCAGGCAGGTAGTGTGAGAATGAGGCCTTACTCTCTCTATTCTTTGGAGCAAGACTGTTAGTGTAGGTTTATATTAATATTTGAGTATAGGTTCACTTTAATGATAATACTTTTGTGTGTGTCAGTGTGCAGGTTTAAAGGCAGAAGTTGACTTAATTACTGAAGAATACAAGTCATGTCAACGAAAACTGCAACAGTGCAGGGAGGAACTGAAGGGAAATCACAGACGGAAACCCAAGGTATTCTTATATCTCCAAAGGAAAGCATTGTGTTTAATTACCAGTGTTGAGGTTATGTCACTGTTTTTAAGAAATCAGATGCAGGAGAGACTGATTAAAAAAAAAAAAAAAAAAAACAAAACACACCTCTGTATTCTATATAAAAAGAGTACATGCATGCAAATTCATATAGTAGGGATGAATGCTAGGTATGTAAAAGTTCTGTATAAGCTCATTTATGTCCCTGGGCTTTACTTGAGTCATTGCCCCATGCTCCCTTTCAGTAATATGTTGTCAAGAAGTAAGGCTGGCCATACATTATACAATTTTATTATAGATTTACCAAAACCATATAATAGGAGGTCAAACTTAAACACTTCCAATTTGTATGCAATCAGGCAGACCCTTGCACTACATAGTTGAAGGTAAATCTAAAGGAAATTGAATAAGAAAATTGTATAATGTATGGCCAGCCTAAGTGTGGAAATCAGACCCTTTTTTAGATGGAGGATCATGCAAGAAGTAATCATAATTTAAGATCCTGGTTTCCAAAAATGTAGTCAAGAGAGGGGTGTATGATTTACATTACAGTCCCCTCCCCACCAATCTCCACTTGATAATATGCATGAAGTAAGCTCCTCAACGGTGGATCAGTGCAGACAAGATGGGAATTTCTGCTTGGAAAACTGGTGGGCTGAATCACCTCAATGGAATCAGCTGCACGATGGAGTCTGATTTTTCCCGAAATAGGTATGTAGATCTGAGAACTCCGATACTGAAATTTCACTGCAAGCGTAAACCAGATCTTAGATGCTGTTGGGCAATACCGTCTTCTGTAAACTAGCAGGGGCTTTTCCAAGCCACAAGGAACAGAATATGGTATGAAGGGAATGGATACTTAGATTTTGAAGAGGAGCAAAGTAGTGTTTAGAGGTCTATGGGGGTTATTTACTAAAACTGGAGCGTGCAAAATCTGGTCAGCTGTGCATGGTAGCCAATCAGCTTCCAGGTTTTATTATTAAAGCTTAGTTGAACAAGCTGAAGTTTAACGGCCAATCCTACAATGCACAGCTACACCAGCTTCTGAATGCTCCCCCTAGATGTCTGTTTTAGCAGTGCATCCCAAACTTTGTGTTATGGTACCCGTATACCCAGCCGTTTCAAGTGCTATCAACCAGCTTACTAAAAATAAAAAATATGACTGAATAAGTCGAGGTAACTTACCAACAATGGTTTCCATCTATACCTATGATAGGAGATAAAAGTTAATAGGCTACCTTGATCCGTTCAGTCATTTCTGCACACAAGCACTAGTTGAGGCTGAAAGGGAGGGATGCTGCGCTAACCAGAGGGTCTATACTCATTAATTATGGGATCAAAGGCCTCAGTATGATAGAATAAATACACATATAAAATCGCATGAGTTGGAGTAATTAGAAACGCATAAGTGAAGGTGGTATCTAAAAATTGGGGGCAGGAGTGGTTAGTGATAAAAATATATGTATAAGATGATCCAAACAGGTGATAAAAATAAACAATAAAACATGTGACTAAAAATCATTCAATCCAGTAATATCCAATGTGTTAAAGTGCTGGTGCTCCCGTGCCTTAAATAAACTACAATAATACAATGTAATACAGACCAATGAATAGATAGAACAATATTGCACGAAAAAAGAAAATATATATATCAAATGAAAAATGAGAGAGGCATCATCGCCAGATCCTCGTGTTGCTACAAGTGCTGGGACGGAATAGGCTTGTTTCGTTTTCTTCTCTGCTGAATGCATTATGAGCTCGCCGCTCGTTGGATACAACGCTGTGATAATAACTGTTCAAATGTGAGTACTCTTTCCATATATGTATATGAATAAAGTGACCCTTACAATACATACTTCACTATCTGGGTACCTTGTCCTATGTTTTATACACTTGAGATGAGATGTGGAGGAGCTAGGAACCGCACTATCCCAGGACCATAACTAGATACATCCAGCCTGCAATTAGGATCCTGTAGAGTCGGCAAGCGGCGACACGGAGACGCAGTAGAGACCCAGGACCTTGCGATTATACAACATATATGCGGTTGACCTAGCACCGCTAGGTAAGGGGCCAATACCTACACTAGCGCATGCTGCATGAAGAGGACACAGAGTGTTTTGTCTGCATATCATCACCCCACTGTTACCTATTGCTGAGTCTGAGCACTTCCTTCTGTGCACCATTGATAAGATTTGCTCTTGGCTGCACTCTGTTGTTTGGACACTTGATATAATTTTTTTTGTTTTTAATTTTTTTTTTTGTTTTTTGTTTTTTTGTTTTTTTTGTTTTGGACACTAGCAATTATTTTGTATTACATTTATTCACTGGATTATGCACACTGAACTGTCACTTTTGCACTTGTAGCAACACGAGGATCTGGCGATGATGCCTCTCTCATTTTTCATTTGATATATATATTTTCTTTTTTCGTGCAATATTGTTCTATCTATTCATTGGTCTGTATTACATTGTATTATTGTAGTTTATTTAAGGCACGGGAGCACCAGCACTTTAACACATTGGATATTACTGGATTGAATGATTTTTAGTCACATGTTTTATTGTTTATTTTTATCACCTGTTTGGATCATCTTATACATATATTTTTATCACTAACCACTCCTGCCCCCAATTTTTAGATACCACCTTCACTTATGCGTTTTTAATTACTCCAACTCATGCGATTTTATATGTGTATTTATTCTATCATACTGAGGCCTTTGATCCCATAATTAATGAGTATAGACCCTCCGGTTAGCGCAGCATCCCTCCCTTTTTCCTTTTTAATTTCTCTCCGGGCTTATGTCTTGGCCCTGATTTTGGTGCATGCAGCTGTCCGGGTGCAGATGGTTTATATACCTCCTGAATTGCAGTTAGAAATTTACAATATTACTACACTTTTTTCCAAATTGGTAGCGCAGGAATAGCTTCCGCTTCCCCATTTTACTAGTTGAGGCTGGTTTCACTCTAGTGTGAATTGGATGAGGGTTTTCTTGCATCCAATTCGCATGACAGGAGGTTATAACCGGCGTCCAATGGAGCCGGTTCACACCTCTCTGTGGCGGCTGCGGAGCGAATTGCACAGGAGTCCTGTGAGTCTTTCGTCCCTGAAATGGAGAACATGGAAGCACCGGACCCCTGCCGTGAGCCACATGCGATCTTAGTGTGAACCCAGCCTGAAAGTAGTTGCTATCGAAAATTAAAGGCCAGCTTTAAACTCAATACAGGATTCAGCCACAGACTTCTGATAAAAGGCAACAGCCACCTCTGACGTGTTAGGCTACTTTCAGACTAAGGCGCTTTACAAGCGCTACAGCACTAAAAATAGTGCCTATAAAGAGC
Source organism: Lithobates septentrionalis (assembly GCA_037952835.1). NCBI lineage: Eukaryota > Metazoa > Chordata > Amphibia > Anura > Ranidae > Lithobates > Lithobates septentrionalis. Next base: position 21,521 of record JBBDGP010004834.1, on the reverse strand, counting down.
CTCTCCTGTCTCTTCCCTCGGGCTGTCACACTGGCACGGTGCGCTTGCAGGACGGTAAAAAAAAGTCCTGCAAGCTGCATCTTTGCAGCGCTGTAGGAGCTATGTATACACCGCTCCTAAAGCACCCCTGTCCATTGAAATCAATGGGCAGTGCCGGCAAACCGCCCCTGCAGCAGCGCTTTGAGGGCATTTTTAACCCTTTTTCGCCCGCTAGCAGCCGAATAGCACTGCTTTAACGCCGATGCTCGCCCCAGTGTGAAAGTATCCTTAACAGAAGGTATTGCTCTATAAATAATTCTAATGAAATCCATGTTCCAGGGTTCTAACATTTCCCTCTTGTAGCAAAGCTAGGGTTGGGTTTGAATTTAGATTTAAAAAAAAAAAAAGGGATAAAAAGGAAAATACTATAATTAGCATATTCTACATTTCTTTCTTTATAATTGGCCTTATTTTTAAAGGCCTCAAATAATCGGAAGTTGTACCATATTACAAATTCAACAGAGTGTAATAATGTGTAGTTGTCAGTACAACTAGATCTGTCTACAAAAGTTAATGATGAGCTGGTATTGTTGGAAATGAAAAGTTATCATGACAACCGAATTCTTGTATCCCATGCTTTTTAAACTACTTCTTTCTACAGAGACGCTGTTCGTGTTGGATACCAGTCTTGGTGATAATATTTGCTGCAGTAACTGCGTACCTTTTCTCCCCTGAAATGGGACATTTCCCACAATGAAACTTAGGACTACCTCAAGTTTGTTATAGCAACTAGTTCTTTGTTTACTTTTTTTTGTTTTTTGTTACATTTGTATTCAACATTTAAAGCGATGTTAAACAATTGTGCCATTTAAATGTATATTGGATAGAAATGTTACACTTAATTGCCATTTAAATATATTAAAAAAAAAAAAAAAAAAAAAAAAAGAAGATGTCTTGGTATTTTGATTTCAAATAAATATGGTAATCTCTTACATTCCTGCTGAAGAGTAACTAACTAGGTGCATCTGCAAAATAAGATGCAGTTATTCTTCTATGGTAGCTTCCCTTGCCCTCAGCTAATTTTCTTCTATATGCATAAAGTTATTTGATGGGTTTGTAAACACAAAACAATTAACTTCTCTTATTTGGTAAATATACCAATGAAAATGTATTCGTTCCTGCCAGCTGATAACTGCCTATGCTTTTATCAGTGACATTGTTTTCAGCTTGATCTGAGGACTGCTGAACCCTACCCCCTTACAGAGAAGGGAAGAGGGGGAGGGGTTCTGTAGTCCTGTCCTATGATCAATACCACAGACACAGTCCCTGGAATTAATAAAGATAGTGTCTCACATGCGTTCTAAAAGTGGCACAGCGTTCGCCATATTCACATACCAGTGTTGAACTTGTACCTGAATTTGCTGCAAGCTGTGCCACTTTGAGAGCACATGTGAGACACTTTCAGAAAATCTATCTGCACCAGGGTCTCTCTCTGTACGCCAAAAGAGAGTTGGCCCTAATTACTTCCACTGTTGCAGGATACTAACTGTTGGTATTTCAGTTAGAACTACCTGAATTTGGCACACGAGTCGCTGTCAGAACCAAAAGCATTGCAGATGCTTCATTTGAACCTTAACAAGCGGGATTAACGCCAGAGAAGTGGCACAGCAGCATTATTGAATTCCCCTCAGTATGGTGAGTTGGGCATAGTTCCTCTAGGACAGAAAGTGAGTTCCTGACAGGATTGGCAGTTAAAAATGAAAGAGAAGCTTAAAAAAAAAAAAAAAAAGAACTGTACTGGGGTCCGGTGCATTATACAGCGTTCCAGTGCAGGAACAATGCAGCATGTTTTGATGAGAAAAAAAAAAAAAAAAACGGACTGGACTGCATGTGGTGTGAACTGGCCCTAAAGCTGAATTTCAGTTTTTCTTCTCTTTCTGGCATAGTTACACTGGTCCAGCTTGGTCTAATGAAAGTATGCATATTCAAAAGCTGGCTGATCCATGTGGAAGCAAAAAAAAAACTGAAGTAGCTACCGTCTCATGCTGAGCGGCTGCCCTGCTGCAAAGTAACCACATGGATTCACTCGCTCCTCATGGGCATTATTTAGAAAACATTGTATTTTCTCAGTGAATACAAAGCATTCTCTGAATGGATGATGTGGGGCAATGACTTCATTATCTCCACCTCAAACAATCAGAGAGCGCCTTGTATTCATTGAAAACATGTTAAGTGTTCTCTGAATGGTGCCCATGCCACGTGAGCAACCCCATGTGCTTACTTTGCAGCAGGGTAACCGCTCAGCAGTGGATATGGAAGAAAGTGAAGATCGCTGTAGTAGTAGCAGCAGCAGCTCCTAGTGCAGTGCATCTCCACTTGCACAATTAAAGATGAAAAAAATAAATAAGAGCAGAGATCTATACATATTACACTTATCACATCCCTTCTGCTAAAAGCCTATTAGTGGAGTAACCCATTGTAGAACAATTTTTAGAACTAGTCTAGTTTAGCAGAACTGTAAAAACAAGCTTATTGCAACTAAAACTGTATATAAAAGGGTTTTATATATCACCAAATATATTACAGTATTACATAAGTGGGAAGGTGTAAAATTGCATATCCATAGTTAAAATTCATGAAAGGAACAAACAAATAATAATCTTAAATATTTGCATTAAAAAATGAATACACTTTAAAACAAAAAGGTACACTTTTTTCAACCTTGCCCTGACCTAACCTTAACTCCCCTTCCACAGATGCCGGTTTACCTTGTTCCATCCACTGCGACTCCACTGTTTGGCATGCACCTGCTCATTACGCCCCAACCACTGTTGTGCTGCATTATTGCACGTATGTTAAGGCAGCCCTTCCAATAAGCACATTTACTATTCTCCCTATGCAGGGTAGTACATTCCTGTATGTATGGGACCATCCCTGACCATCTCCTGCCCTGGGACATGACCCCATATAAGTCTAAGGGGCACTAATGTTAGGACAGTAAAGACCTATGGTGATGAATGTAAATGAACACAGGAGCTGTGGTCGTTGGCTTTAGGCAAGTATCTGGCACTAGGAACAAGGTGAGAAATCTCAAGCAACAAATCAGAAACCATCTAGTAACAGTCAGACTTTAGTAAATCTAACTTACTTTTGCTGTTTATGTATATTAAAAAAAAGTGGGTTTGAAATCGCCATTTTACTTACACATGCCGGTTATCATTTTTGCAAAAAATGTTTAATTTTTTTTTTGTTCTTAGCCACTTCAATACAGGGCACTTGTACACCTTCCTGCCCAGACCAATTTTCAGCGCTGTCGCACTTTGAATGACAATTGCGCGGTCACGTAACACTGTACACAAACTACATTTTTATCATTTCGTTCCCACAAATAGAGCTCTCTTTTGGTGGTATATTTTTTTGTTTCAGTTACAAAACTTTGTAAATAAGTAAGTTTTCTCCTTCACTGATGGGGCTGCACTGATGGGCACCGATGAAGTGGCATTGATGGGCACTGATATGTGGCACTGATAGGTGGCGTTGATGTACTGTTATATATGCCAATCAGTGCCAAACAATGCCTGCCAATCAGTGATGCCCATTGTGGGCACTGATTGGCATCCCTGGTGGTCCAGTGTGGGCATCCTGGGGGGGGGGGGCTGCGCTGATAATCGATCAGCACAGACCCGCCCCCCTGTCAGAGGAGCAGCTGATCAGCTCTCCTCCACTCGCGTCTGACGGACGCGAGTGAGGAAAAGCCAATTACCGACTCTTCCTGTTTAGATCAGAGTCTGTCAGAGACTCTTTTACCTAGATCGGAGTTGCAGTGTGTCAGACTGACACACCACAACAATGATCGACGCGATGCGTGCCCTCGGGGCCGCGTAGCGGCTTAATATCCTGAAGACGTCATATATTCAGGCTATTGAAACCACTTTCCCGCCGTCATTTTGCTATAGGGCGGGCGGCAAGTGGTTAATAACTTCAGTTTAAGACTTTTAATTGTCGTCCCATGTTTGGCCACATCACTTCCTCAAAATGTCATAGATGAACAGGTCTGAAGCAATGATAAACACTTGATTTACATGACGCAGGAGGAAGTTGCTCTGCTTTTTCATTAGCTGTGGTGTCATTTACTATGATGTAGTCATGTGGTTCAGGGTGCTCATTACTGCAGAGTTGCTCATTTCTAAATTACATGCTGCATTAAAAGTAGGTTAAAATTGTTAAACTGTTATACTCTGCACATATAGGGATGACTACTTACGTCCCAATACAGTTCCTTGAAAAAGTATTCACACCCCTTGAAATTTTCCACATTTTGTCATGTTACAACCAAAAACGTAAATGTATGTTATTGGGATTTTATGTGATGGACAAACACAAAGGGGGTTATTTACAAATTTTCCTTGCATGTCCCCCTCGGATTTACAGCGACTGCACTTCCAAGTGTACTTGTAGTGCAAAGTGGATTAGCCTTCTGTAAATAACCCCCAAAGTGTCACATAATTGTGAAGTGGAACGAAAAAGATAAATGGTTTTCATATTTGTAAAAAGTGTGGCGTGCATTTGTATTCAGCCCTCCTGAATCAATGCTTTATAGAACCACCTGTCGTTGAAATTACAGCTGTAAGACCTCATCTGGAATATGCAGTTCAGTTTTGGGCACCAGTTCTCAAAAAGGATAATCGGGGGAACTGGAGAAAGTGCAGAGAAGGGCAACCAAACTGATAGAAGGCATGGAGGAGCTCAGCTATGAGGAAAGATTAGAGGAACTGAATCTATTCCCTCTTTTGAAGAGGAGATTAAGGGGGGACATGATCAACATGTATAAATACATAAGTGGTCCATATCGTGAACTTGGTGTTGAGTTATTCACTTTAAAGGCTATCAGAGGACACGGGGGCACACTTTACATCTAGGAGGAAAAAAGATTTCATCTCCAAATATGGAAAAGTTTCTTCGCTTTAAGTAAGAGCTGTGAAGGGGCGTGGCCTGAAGCTTCATGGAGTAAGGTGTGCGGCGTGAGAGCTCCGGCTACAAACATCCTAAAAACTCATCCTGCGGGGCTAAATCACCTCTAAACTTGGCTACAGATACCACAAACTATCCAGTCGACCCCCGTGACCATGTCGCCACCTAAACGCAACACCGGCACCCTCGGGAAACTTGACAAATACCGCCACGAGGAGCGGGAACCGGCGAATGAAGATGGCGCCCCCTCGACATCAGGGGAAGAGGCCCAGACATCCGGAGACACTGCTCGGATCCTAGAGGCGGTCTCGGTCTGCCAAACTACCCTCACTTCCAAGATAGAAGAAGAGGTTAAGATGGATATCTCGCTTATCCGACAAGACATCCACAAGCTCCGGGATAGAGTGTCTGAGACGGAGCGCAGGATCGGCCAGACTGAGGATGAAATCCCGCCACTGCAAATCAGCGTGGAGAGATTGCAATACCAGCTGAACACAGTCCTCAGTAAACAGGACGAAATGGAGAACAGACTGCGCCGCTGTAACCTCCGCTTCGTGGGACTTCCAGAAAAAGCGGAGGGCTCAAACCCCCCAACGTTCCTGGAGAACCTCCTGATAACTAACTTTGGCAGGGAGGCCTTCTCCTCCACCTTTGTAGTGGAACGTGCGCACCGGCTGGCGGCGCGGCCACCTCCTCCTGGAGCCCCCCTGCGAACCTTCATCGCGAAACTGCTAAATTTTCGGGACAGGGACACTATCCTGCGCCTTACTCGGGAAAAGGGCAACATTCCGCTTGGAGATGCACATGTGGCAGTCTATCCCGACTTCTCCGCCGAGGTGCAGAAGAAGAGGGCACAATTCTCAGAGGCCAAACGTCAGCTGCGCAACCGCCATCTAGCCTACGCCATGCTGTTTCCAGCGCGCCTCAGAGTGGTCCGGGATGGCAAGACGCACTTCTTTGAGGATCCCTCGGCGGTGCTCTCCTGGCTGGAGGGCTAAGTCGCGTTCACACAGATGACACCAAGAGCTGAACACCGAAATCATCGCTCCTTTGTCCCGTGGCATACAGAATCCCTCCACCCTGGAGCCATCTACCGCACAAACAGTGAGTTACTCTTTTCACTCCCCCTCCCCCACACCCAGCCTGAACTCCCCGCTAACCCTGTGGATGCCTACACCGCTTGACTACCTGCCTCCTTCTCCTATCCCACATGTCCGGCTTATAGCCATCCGCCTCTGCCATCCCGTCACATCATTTTCTTAGCCCCCACTGAAATACATGCCCAGCCGGGCTCAAGTACTCTGCAGCACCCCCCTCAGACGTTCGAATGCTGAACTGTTTAGCATCGCCATGTTGTTCTTCAGTTAACTCTTGTTCGCCCTCAGCGGATTGCGGGGTGGCGCCCGTCCTAACCACAAACACGCATCTAAGAATCCTACTTAAAATGCCACCTGCTTCGGGTGCTCCTCCACAGCCGCACAAAGAAATGTTTCCCTGGCCAGCAGCAGCCCCCACGGATGCGGAGGGTTGCCACAAGTTTAATAAGCCACGCTGGTCCAGAGTTGGCACAGTTTTAGTTGTTCTCTTTAGTTTTGTTTTTATTTTATTTGTAAGGGGTATTGATCTTTTTGCATACGAGCAATGTCTTGCATTACATGCTGTACAGCCCACAACTAATCTAAATATGTCTGTGTCCATTGTCCAACATGCATGCGGGGCCTCCCGTAGACTGGCAGGACCCGCTTTGCGGGTCTGGTCAGCCGGACTGCGGAACCTCCCCACTGGGACCTATGTGATGACAACTGTTTATCATTTCATTGTTATGCCTTGTGCGGGTTTGGGTTTTGGTGAACGAGATGGGGGGTCTCCTTCAGCTGGTCCAACTAGCCATCACATTCCTTTCACATAAATGATGGCCTCTTTAAAAATAGTGACATGGAATGTGAGGGGGCTTTGTGATAGATCCAAACGTCTCGCTGTGCTGTCTCATCTCAAGCGCATGCGCGCAGATATATCTGTGCTAGTGGAGACCCATATAAACGGGACAGCTCCAAATGGCTCTTAAAAAACCGTGGGTGGGCTGGAGCTATCAAGCTCCATTCACCAACAACTCCAGAGGTATAGCTATCCTCATAGCCAAAACGGTCAACTTTCAACTACACAACTTAAGGTCGGACCCGCAGGGGAGATTCCTGTTCCTACATGTAACAGTGGGGGGCCTCGAAACCCTCTTACTAGCTTTCTATATACCCCCACCCTTTCAATTTACTGCCCTCAGAGAGGGATTGGCTTTCATGTCTGAACATCCCACGACACCAGCGATTTGGATGGGGGATTTCAACATGGTGATTGACCCCAAACTGGACAGGCTCCACCCACCAGACACACCGCAGAACAAGCCGGCTCTCACAAGGTTTGGCAGATTCCTCTCGGAGTTCGCTCTTTCTGACAGCTGGAGGCTCAAATACCCCAACACAGCCGCATATTCCTGCTTCACGCCCGCACAAAAACGCAATGTCCCGCTTAGACATGATTCTGCTCACCCCCACTCTCATTCCGAATCTTCTTGCAGCAGGGTTCAGCGTGAGAGTTCTCTCAGACCACTCACCCTATTGGATCACCCTTAGGCTACCGTCCTCTGCGCCATCCCACCTTTGGAGGTTGAATCCATTTTGGCTGACAACCCTCAATGACATTGAGATCATACAGCGCGAGTGGTCTTTTTACTTCCAGACCAACCAGGGGTCGGCCCCACCTGGAGCAGTGTGGGAGGCCTTTAAGGCCCATGCCCGCCTGATCCTATCCACACACATCAATAGGCACAAAGCCTCCTCTAACAACATTTTGTTACAGGCCGAGGAGCACTTGGGCTCCCTCGAACAGGCTTTCCTGTCAAACCCAACACCCTCCAACTCTGCCCAACTACGCCTGCAATCTAGGCTCACTGATAGCTTACACTTCGAGAAAGCAAAGAAAGGAATCTTCTTTAGAAAACAAAGGATCTTTGAGCATGGTGAGAGGGCTGGGAGACTCTTGGCCTATATGGCTCACTTGGATCACACACCTCCGGTGGTGGTCCGTCTCTGCTCGCAGGATGGCACCATGCTCACGGACCCTGAACAAGTAGCCCACGAGTTCAGAAGATTCTACGCTGATCTGTACACTTCTAGGGCTGGCCAGCCTGCGGACGAGCTGCACCACCTCCTAGATAGTGTGGAGTTCCCCTCCCTCTCAAATACCCAGGTAGAGCTTCTGGAGGCACCCATAACCGAAGAGTGCATCAAAGAGGCAATGGCAAACCTCCCATTGTCTAAGGCCCCGGGCTCGGACGGCCTCCCCCTGGAGTTTTATTCTCAATTCCAAGAGGTCCTCATTCCTAGGCTAGAGGCTTTATATTCACACATATATACGTCAGGGACACTCCCACGCACTATGAGTGAGGCGCTGATTGTACTTATCCCCAAACCTGGCAAAGACCCCCTCCAACCTGAGTCCTACCGCCCGATCTCTCTCCTCCAATTGGATGTGAAAATCCTTGCCAAAATTCTTGCCATGAGACTCAACAAGGTCATCCTCAGCCTCATTCACCCCGACCAAACAGGCTTTATGCCCAATAAGAACACAGCGTTCAACTTGAGAAGGTTATTCACAAACTTACAAGCTACGCACGATGAGACTGGGTCCAGGGTGGTGGTCAGCTTGGACGCCGCAAAGGCGTTTGATTCTGTGGAGTGGGGCTACCTTTGGGAGTGCCTCCATAGATTCGGCTTTGGCCCCAGGTTCATCAAATGGCTTCAGCTTCTCTACCAGGCCCCCACTGCTCGGATCCAGGTCAACGGCAAGCTATCCACCCCATTCTCACTGTCCAGGGGAACGCGTCAGGGCTGCCCAATATCCCCCATGTTGTATGCCTTAGCTGTCGAGCCACTGGCCATAGCCATCAGAGCGCACCCGGATATCAAGGGCCTCCGCCGGGGGCAGTTGACTGAGGTGCTCAGCTTATACGCTGATGATATGCTACTTTATTTATCGGACGCTGGCCCCTCACTGGCCTCGGCTCTGCAGCTTATCCAGCAGCATGGGACCTTCTCGGGGCTACAAATTAATTGGTCTAAGTCTCAAATACTCCCCCTTGATATTTCTGCTCCAACGCACACCCAGATGTCCCTCCCACTGATTAGGACCAGCCAACTTAAATACCTGGGCATTCAGTGCTCGCGCTCCTTAACTGACTACATACACTTGAACATAGAACCAATGTTTGCATACCTTAAAAACAAAACGCAAATTTGGTCCAGACTCCCACTGGGGGTGATGGGTCGCAACAGCTTGGTGAAGATGATCCTTCTTCCCAAGCTGCTGTACCTATTTTGGCAGGCCCCGCTATATATCCCAGCCCACATCTTCAGATCCCTTGAGTCTATACTAAACACGTTTATATGGGGCACATCCAGACATAAGCTCTCATGGCAGACCCTTAAATGCCCCGCCCACCTGGGGGGCACGGCCACCCCCGACCTCACATTATACTACTTAGCTTCACAGCTGTCCCATTTCTACTACCTCAATAAGCACGACAGACTCCGATACACCATCCTGGTATGTACACACGCCTCTGACGTGGTGGCTCACCCCTTCCAGATACTTTTTTGCAAACACAGGGGTAATTCCGGCTCTGTGGGTGGGAATCGGCTGATACAGCACCACAGTAAAGTCTGGCACCGCGCAATTACTATCATAGGCGCCCCTCCTATTCACGCTCATACTCCTTTATGGAATAATCCTCAGCTCCCTGAACTTTTGACCATCCCAGACTTTAAACTATGGATCATCTATAAAGTCATATATCTATACCAGGTCATAGCGAGAGGGGAGGTCAAGTCCTTCCAGACCTTGAAAGATGAATTCGCCATTCCCAACCACATGTTCTTTAGATATCTTCAGATCCGTCACGCCCTCCAATCCCAATTCAACAACAATATCCCCGCTTTAGAAGTGGTGAACATCACAGATACTCTCTTGGGCGACGACCCCAAAAAGCTGATTTCCACCCTATATAATTCTCTTATCTTACCTGCTGCCACTAACCACACACAAAACCTAAGGGTTAAATGGGAGGCTGACACCGGGGACTTGGATGACGACCAGTGGGGGGACATACTCGGGATTAGTGCTAAAGTATCCCCGAAACTATCAGACCGCCTCACCCACCTATACATTCTCCACAGATCTTATCTCACCCCTGCACGCATACTCAAGTACAAGCAGGACGCCTCTTCGGCCTGTCCACGCTGCGGTGACACCTCAAGCACCTTCTACCACCTAATATGGACTTGTCCAATCATTCAAAATTACTGGCTACAAATAGTCAAATTCCTCCATGATCAAATGGGCTCTCCTCTGACGCTGTGCCCTCGCCAGTGTTTGTTGGGCCTGCTCACAGTCTCAGAGGAAGAGAAATACCTATCTATATTTATGCAGGAGACCCTGTTCATAGCCAGATTGCAGATTGCCCAACTGTAGCTTCGGCCTAACCCCCCAACAGTACAGCAGTGGAAGAGGGCGGTGAATCTCACCCTGCCATATAAAAAAGTTTTGTATTCTCACCGTGGTTGTCCCACTAAGTACCACAAAATATGGGATAGGTGGTTGAATGAGGCCTCTACATGCACAGACTAGCAATCTATAACATTACCACGATCGGTGGTACAGTGTCATCTGTCTTTACTTATTACCAACTTCCTAGTAATCTAACTGAGCTGTGCACCCTGATACCGGCTTATGAACGCTTGTCAAAACTTTCCATGCAGAAATCAATGCCCCTGAATCCAGAAAAATGCTGTATATTGTTAATTTATCACCTGTACTATGCTCTGAATATCATGCTCAATAAACTTTGTTTTGATTTAAAAAAAAAAGTAAGAGCTGTGAAAATGTGGAATAGACTCCTTCCAGAGATGGTTCTAGCAAGCTCAGTAGATTGCTTTAAAAAAGGCCTGGATTCTTTCCTAAATGTACAGAATATAACTGGGTACTAACATTTATAGGTGAAGTTGATCCAGGGAAAATCCGATTGCCTCTCGGGGGGATCAGGAGGGGATTTTTTTTTCCCCCTGCTGTAGCAAATTGGATCATGCTTTGCTGGGTTTTTTTGCCTTCCTCTGGATACTCTGTGGGTGTAGGTTTGTGTATATGGGATTGTATTTTTTTTTTTTTGGTTGCAATAGATGAACCTGTCTTTTTTTTCATCCTGACTAATTATGTAAGTTTTTTTGGGTATGTTTCTACCAGCTTTGCACATCTAGAGAGTGAAATCTTTGCCTATTCTTCTTTGGAAAATAGCTCAAGCTCTGTCAGATTGGATGGAGAGTGTCTGTGAACAGCAGATTTGTAAATGGTGGATGCTACAAGGGTAACTTTTCCCTGAGCTGTGCTTTATCAAACAAAATCAAAACAGAATGCTGGGGGAGTGTCCCTGTGTCCAACCCCTCCCAACTCATTAATTTGCAAGTGTAAAATTTAGCTTGAGCTGATGAATGCTGTAAATTTTGTTTTGTTCGAAAATAAAAAGACAATACAATAAAGAGACAATAAAAATAGCAAATAGCAGTGATGGTGAACCTTGGCACCCCAGATGTTTTGGAACTACATTTCCCATAATACTCTTGCACTCTGCAGTGTAGTTGAGCATTATGGGAAATGTAATCCAAAACATCTGGGGTGCCAAGGTTCACCATCACTGCCATATAGAAACATGTGAAGGAGGCTGTATATTGACTAGCATTAATAGTTCATGTTGTTGACAGAAAATCTAGCAGTACAATTAATAGTAAAGCAAATACATAATCTGATGGACATATTACAGATTTAAAAAATTCATAATGTTTAAACACTGAGTCACAGAGCAACAGCTGGTAGCGTTACAGTTTCTGTGATAATTTCAAGGTCTGTGAAGTGGCCTTGCACATGAAACATCTGTCTGAGGCCCTTGATCCACATCTGCAGGAGTGTTTGTACAGACTGATAGACAGACTCTGGAATGGTGAAAGAATAAACTTGTATTTTCTGGAGTCCAACTTTAGGGCATGTAGTCTGAACTGTATAATGTTTGAGTGGTGTGAAAGATAAGCAATTCTCAAAACTTTTTGAGGTGTCAAACCAGTAGACAACAGGAAAGTGCAAAAGAAAACCAAATATGGTGCAGAGGTTCCACTCCGGACAGGGAATGTGGGCTACTGATATACTGCCCTGTTTTATATCCTGATAAGGCTTCAGAAGTGTCAGGAGGTCTGAAAGCTGGGACCTGATCTGGCAAAGTCTATCTTGGTTGAACATCTCTGGATGCTTGAGTTGGGCAGAAACATCTATTACATACAAATCTTCCCTGTCCAGTACCAATCCCAGATAGGACACAGTGGTTGAAATCTTTATAATAATAACAGTGTCTGCCATGTTAAGAACATGTAGAGGCCCCTTTATGAAGCCCATCTCATGAAGCTCCCCAAGGTATCCCTGAATTTGTACCACACCTGCTCCACCGAGATCATATAGAAAACCAGGCTTCAGTCCACAGTCTACAAACAGAATTTCAGCAGCAAGTTTCAGGGCCTTCGATCTCTTCCTCTGTTCAAGGTGATTCTTAGCAGCCAAATGCAGATCCCTTACGAGGGACATTATTTAGGAAAGCATGTACAGCCTGTAACACAAAATACATTTGTGATCAAGAGTAAAAGTCAAAGGCCACATACATTTTACTTAAAAGGTTCAAAGTATCTGTATGATCATAATGTCTTTACAGTCAGTTCAAGGTTCCAAAGAGTACATCAAACACTATCAGCAACACTGCATGACATCACTGTGACCAGATATGATTATTTACAATTTCTATCACTACTAGTCCTAAATGCAACTGCCCAGACAATAAATAGCTTTAAAGCCTAAGTTTAGGCAAAAAAAAAAATTCTTCTATTTATTATTAGATTATACAGAATTTATATAGTGCCAACAGTTTGCACAGCACTTTACAACGTGAGGGCAGACAGTATAGTTACAATACAAATCCATATAGGAGGAATCGGAGGGCCCTGCTCATTAGAGCTTACAATGTAAAAGACTCCATGTGAAGTGGCCTTTGTGCTGATACAGTAGCTGCTGTTTGAGGTGAAATCCAAAGTCCTCTAGACCAGTGGTTCTCAACCCTGTCCTGTTAAACCAGAGTCAATGACTTGGTTGAACCCCATGCCAAAAACCAAAAAAAAAAAACACACCACACACCATTGTGGGGGTCCCCCCAAAAACCCATACCAGACCCTTATCCAAGCACGCAACCTGGCAGGCCGGGAAGGGGGGGGGGGATTGAGCAAGTGAGCACCCCCCTCCCCTGAACCATACTAGATTTCTGCAGCATGTTCTATACATGCTACAGATGCACCACTTTACAGGCATACTAAAAAGGGACCCCCCATGCACTATAATGTTAAGGAATTTTTCATTTTTATTGTTTCACTTTAAGCATCGTTAAAATCACTGCTCCTTTAAAAACGATGGTTAAAAAGAAAAAAAAGTTTGCATTGATACATATTCCCCAGGGCAGGACCCGGTCCACCACACCTAATTTTTGCCCAATTACTTGCATTTAAGCCTTCAAAATGGGGTCTTTTGATTTCTCATGTTCGGCTCCCATAGACTTCAATAGAGTTTGCAATTCGTGGCAGAACTTTTCCCCTGAGAGAAAGAGCTGGGAACGCACTGCTCAAAGCCACCTGTGAGGATCTGATAAGCTGCTGAAGAGATCCGGGTGCCTGCCTGGTCCACAGTCAGGGAAATCCAATGGAAACAAAGAAGAATGGCGGCACATCCAGAAGTAAAATTAAAAGAATTTATTGAGTCCATACAATCAAGCGAAAATGACAAACATCAAACCAAAAAAGGTGCTCAGTGGACGTGTTTCACACAGACGTGCTTACTCATCACTTTCCCCTATTCGTGAGTTCTACTGCTAACCAAACAGGGGGGTGTTTGGCCAGTCTTAGGTAGGCAAGTGATATGTCACCAGCATTAGTGGGTTTAATATGTGCAGCATCACAAAGGCGGGCCTTCTGCTGGGGTGCCACATAATAACAAACTGGCATTTGTGCTAAAGTGCGCTCCATAGAACTAGAGATGCACCGAAATTGGCCAAAAAAAATGGTGTGTTAGCGGCATTCGGCCATAGTGTCGACAATGGCACTGAAAATGCACCGCAATTTACAGCGAATTCACAGATTTTACCGGTTTGGCGCGATTTTACCATGCTGTGCTTATGGGGTTTTTCATAGGTCATGTGACTCAAAAATTGCATCAAAAACATAACAAGGGTGCGTTAATAATGCGTTAATTTCGGCTTCGAGACCAAAAATTCCATTTGGTGCACCTCTACATAGAACACTCAACATGGAGACCACGCTCTCACCGACAGCTCTGGGTCTCAAACTATCAAGCTAGGAGGACCAGCTCTTGGACACATCACTGCTGTGACAGCCTGTGATTGGCTATTGCAGGGATCACTCAGTAAAGTCCACCACTTTATCATTTTTCTCTTTCAGAAGCAGAAAAATACTGCATCTTTTCTTCTAGTCAGAGGAGAAAATATATAAAATAAATAAACACAATAACAAATATATAATAAAATAATAATAAATACAAAAAAACTAGATCAGGGCTTGAATGTTAGGTTAGTGTCAGGTTGCATGTGTTGGTAGAATAATAATAATAAAAAAAAAAAAAAAAAAAAACATTGTCCCTATTACGAACGCAAACAACAAATGCTATATTCATATATAGTATTACTGCAAATGTCACAAGTAGAAAAATGTATCTTTTTTTCGGCAGCCAATCATGGCAGGAAATATAGAGCTGAAGTTAATAGAGAAAAAATGTATATATAAACATATTTATCTGGAAGTTGATGTTTTGAAAGCAGAAAAAGTGGCCATTACAATTTGTTGTGTATGTGTTGTGTTGTTGTGTAAAAATGCCTACATTGGACATGTGAACATCAGAACTGGACCACAGAGCAATGGATGAAGGTGGCCTGATCTGATGAATCACATTTTCTTTTACATCATATGGATAGCTAGTTGAGAGGGGGTTGCTTACCTGGGGAAGAGATGGCACCAGGATGCAGTATGGGAAGGAGGCAAGCCGGTGGAGGAGGTGTCATGCTTTGGGCTGGGAAACCTTGAGTCCTGCTATTTATGTGGATATTACTTGACATGTACCACCTACCTAAACTTGTTGCTGACCTTGCACGCCGTTTTCATTGAAACAGTATTGCCTGATGGCAGTGGCCCCTTTCATAAGGATAATACACCCTCCCACATTGCTAGAAAGGTTTGGAGGAACACAAGTTTGAGGTGTTGACTTGGACCTCAAATTTTCCACATCTCAATCCATCAAACATCTGTGGGATGTGCTGGAAAAAGAAGTCTGATCCATGAAGGCCCCACCTCACGACCTATGGGACTTAAAGGATCTGCTACTGACGACTTTGTGCCAGACGACACAGCATACATTCAGAGGTCTAGTGAAGTCCATGCCTCAATAGGCCAGGGCTGTTTTGGCAGCAAAAAGGGGAAACTACTCAACATTGGGTGGTCTTAAAAGCTACAGCTGATGTGTGCCATTATATATATTTTCGGGATCACCGCTGTTCAGTTTCATAAAACGGACACTACAGAGAGCTGTCTTTTGGTGGTATTTGATCACCACTGAGTTTTTGTGTTTTGCAATATAAAAACGAAAAAAAAAAAAAAAAAAAAAAAAAAAAACGGGGAATATCCGACTGCCTCGCGGGGGATCAGGAAGGTATTTTTCCCCCGCTGGAGCAAATTGGATCATGCTTTGCTGGGGTTTTTTCACCTTCCTCTGGATCAACTGTAGGTATAGGATTGTGTATTGTGACAGTAGGAGATGCTGTCAAGGTAAAAGGCTACAGAGCATAAATGTGGACTGGAGAAAACTGCTTTCGCAGCTTTCTCCAGGTTTTGGTATTCAGTCATGGGGCTCTGTAGTTTGGAGATTCCATAGTGTCTTGGGTGGGACGGCATCTCCAACCCTGTGTCCAGACTTTGTAGATTACCAGCAGACTTCCCATACCAGCACTTATAATGGGGGTATGGGAAGATCTCATGGCTCCCAGTTGTAGACTGCTCCACACCCAGAGAGACAGGAGGTCATCAGGAGTCAGAGGGGCTGCAGGAGGCAGCCAGAACGTGTGACTGCAAGAGGCAGTGGAACGGCCTGAGGACTAAGGCCAAAGCAGAGCTGTGGGCGCTAAAGTGAAGCTATCTACATTGAGGAATCCTGTGGTCTGTGTGACCAGGATAAAGAGCAGAGGTACTGCTAAAGAGAGCCAGGTGGGCTAGCATTTTCTATTGTGTTTATTTGCTGGAGATGAACCCCTGCGTGGGAACCCTATATGTTACGGACTTTTATTTGCCTTTTTAATAAAAATGGGCTAACATGCCCTTAAATATAGTTCCTGACTGGCTTGAATCACTGACAAACGCATCTGCCACGAGAGCTAATGGTCCCCGATATTACAGTATATAGGATTGTATGATTTTTTTTCCCCCCATTTTATTGGTTGAACTGGATGGACTTGGGTCTTTTTTTCAACCTAACTACAGTATCTCACAAAACTGGGTACACCTCACATTTTTGAAAAATACTTTATTATATCTTTTCATGTGACAACACTGAAGAAATTACACTTTGCTACAATTTTGCAGGTTATAGTTGACAGCCTAAGTAAGGCTCTTTCACACGGGGCAGATCAGTGATGATCCGCCCCGTGAACATCCGCTTGCTCAGCGGGGGATCGCTCCGCCGATCCCCGCTGAGCAGGAAGATGACAGGTGCATCGCTGCACACTGTGCAGCGACGGACCTGTCAGAGCGCCGCTCTCCCCTATGGGGGGGATCGGATGATGACGGTCCGTAGTCACCCGATCCGATAACGAATGGAAAAGTAGGTTTTACCTCCGTTACACTTTTCGGATCGGAGCGGGTCGGATGTCAGCGGACATGTCACCGCTGACATCCGACGCTCCATAGGGATGAATGTATGTCCGTTTTTCATCCGAAAACGGAAGGATGAAAAACGGACATACGGATCGTCCATGTGAAAGAGGCCTAACTGTCCCTACTTCTCTCCCCCCCTTCCTATACTTTGCTACAATGTAAAAGTAGTGAGTATACAGCTTGTATAACAGTGTAAAATTTGCTGTCCCCTCAAAATAACACACAACCATTAATGTCCAAACCACTGGCAACAAAAGAGAGTACACCCCTAAGTGAAAAATGTCCAAATTGGGCCCAAAGTGTCAATATTTTGTGTGGCCACCATTATTTTCCAGCACTGCCTTAACCCTATTGGGCATGGAGTTCAGCAGAGCTTCACAGGTTACCACTGGAGTCCTCTTCCACTCCTCCATGATGACATCAGAGCTGGTGGATGTTAGAGAGCTTGCGCTCTTCCACCTTCCATTTGAGAATGCCCCACAGATGCTCAATAGAGCTTAGGTCTGGAGAAATGCTTGGCCAGCAGTGATCGTCTTGGAGGTGCGATTGGGGTCGTTATGTTGGATTACTGCCTTGCGGCCCAGTCTCCAAGGGGAGGGGATCATGCTCTACTTCAGTATGTCACAGTAAATGTTACATATCCCCCAGTGGTGGCAGCACTCATGCAGCCCCAGACCATGACACTTCCACCACTATGCTTGACTGTAGGCAAGACACACTTGTCTTTGTACTCCTCACCTGGTTACCGCCACACACGCTTGACACCATCTGAACCAAATAATTTCATCTTGGTCTCATCAGACCACATGACACGGTTCCAGTAATCTATGTCCTTAGTCTGCTTGTCTTAAACAAACTGTTTGTGGGCTTTCTTGTGCATCATTTTTAGAAGAAGCTATCATTCGTACTGTCCTGGCATTTTCATTTTATATATATTTTCCACCATCGTTTGTGAACTCTATAAACTTTCCTACATATAATATACACTTATTTGGATTATCTTAACCGAAGAAATGTAGCAGAATATATTTTGGCCTAGATTTATGAAGAAAGGTTATTTGCAAAATTTTATAACAGAAACAAAAATTTCCAAAATTTTCCAAAGATGCTACTAGCAGGACTTTTTTTACCGTCCTGCCAGCGCACCACTTCAGTGTGAAGCCCTCAGGCTTTCACACGGCAGTGTGAGGAGCGGCTCTTTCAGGGTGATTTGCAGGAGCTATTTTTAGCGCTGTAGCACCTGCAAAGTGCCCCAGTGTGAAAGGGGTCGAATGCATTCAATTTAATTCCCCAAAAATGAGAAGATGGTTCAGCGGTGAGACAGAAGACCATGGGGGTACGGCGGTGGAGCAGATGTGCAGGGAAGTACAGTGGTGGGGCAGACGAGAAAGGGGGGACATTGGTTGGGCAGGGGGTTACAGTGGTGTTACAGAAGAGCAGAGGGGGACAGATGTGCAGGGGCAGATGTGCTGGGGGTTGCAATGGTGGGGCAGATGAGCAGGTGGGTACAGTGGTGGGGCAGATGAGCAGAGGGTTACAGTGGTGGGGGCAGATGAGCAGGTGGGTACAGTGGTGGGGCAGATGAGCAGAGGGTTACAGTGGTGGGGCAGATGAGCAGGTGGGTACAGTGGTGGGGCAGATGAGCAGAGGGTTACAGTGGTGGGGCAGATGAGCAGAGGGTTACAGTGGTGGGGCAGATGAGCAGAGGGTTACAGTGGTGGGGCAGATGAGCAGGTGGGTACAGTGGTGGGGCAGATGAGCAGGTGGGTACAGTGGTGGGGCAGATGAGCAGAGGGTTACAGTGGTGGGGCAGATGAGCAGAGGGTTACAGTGGTGGGGCAGATGAGCAGAGGGTTACAGTGGTGGGGCAGATGAGCAGGTGGGTACAGTGGTGGGGCAGATGAGCAGAGGGTTACAGTGGTGGGGCAGATGAGCAGAGGGTTACAGTGGTGGGGCAGATGAGCAGGTGGGTACAGTGGTGAAACAGATTTACAGGTGTAAAGGTGCATGAATTGGGGCTCATCTGAGGTGTGAGAGTGCAAGATGTTAATTTCTCACTACTAAAGTAGTTTACATTAGCATTTACTTTATAAAAAATCCTTTTCGTGATTGAGAGTGTGAAGTAGACATTTTTGGGTTATAAAATCTGCACATTTTTCGGCAAACTGTGTGGTTGCCTACCCCTGCTGTACAGCATCTGCAGATCAAGTTCAGCCCTTTGATCTATAGATGAATGTAACAGAGTAGATACAAAATTAACAATGTTACTTTGTTTAGAAAGAAAATAGAAAGATACAATGTTGCTAAACACTGACTCAGATAGTTCTTTCTTTTTTTACAGCAGCAGCAACAATTCTGCCCCCTGTAAAGTGAATGGTGCTGCTCTGCAATGCACACGGCTGCAGCCAATGCATGTGGATTTACACGGATAAAACACGTGGTGAAGAGGTGACATAATGCCTTCCAGTCAAACGTTCTCTTAAAAGTGATCAATCACAGATTGCAAATGTAAACAAGCCCCAGTAGTGGCTTTGATACATGATCAATTTATTTTACAATCTATCTCTTTCAATAGGAATAATTGATCTATAATCCACAACCCATTCAATCGATATGCCACACACACAGGGAAGTCAATTTTAATCAATAGTCAGAAGTTATGATTATAAGTTATCACCTCTACGTGTGAAATCTGATTGAAAAACAATCAAATTTATGAATAAAGCATATCAGTGCCGCCAATTGATGCACCACAATTGATCATTTTCAGCCTGGTTGATTGAATGCAGTCTAGCATGTGTGGGTTTCCTCCGGGTATTCCGGTTTCCTCCCACACTCCAAAGACATGCTGGTAGGTTAATTGGATCCTGTCTTAATTGTCCCTAGTATGTATGAATGTGAGTTAGGGACCTTAGATTGTAAGCTCCTTGAGGGCAGGGACTGATGTGAATGTACAAAATATATGTAAAGTGCTGCATAAATTGACGACGCTATACAAGTACCTGAAATAAATAAAATGATGAGAAGGAAGTTTCGCCTTTTCCAATGTTTGCTTTTTCAATTGTTTCGATTGGATAATAAACGTGAATACGGCCACCATAACAGAAACACAGACTGCAATAAAAACCTGACAGGGGCTCTGTCCCCACATCTATATCCAAATCTAAAATTCTTATCGGTACATTCACTGCATAACGAATGTTGCTTGAAAGTACATTAAAAAAAAATAAATAAATAAATAAAAAGAATGCTTTTACCATTGGAATTTGGAGCAAACAGATTTTCCCGAATGTAAACCACATTCACTATTGGGCTCCATTCACACTTGTAGGACTCCAAAGTTGCGCTGACTTTGGAGTGCAACTTCGACACCACTTTGGCCAGTGATAATGGACAACTGTTGCGTTGTATAACATTCAGGTAGGACTTTCCTGCACCTTCTGAGGGTTAACATTGAAGTGTATGGCCCTCAAGTTGTATGAAAGTCGGACCAATGTAGTGCATGAACTATGAATGGTTATCATTGCAAAACATGGGGAACGACTTATCAAGCAACTTCCAAAGTTGCCAATCATCCAAAGTTGCACAAATGTGAAGGAGGGCTTGCACTTGTTCAGGCGTGCAGTCGGGGGGGGGGTTTGCACTTTTTCGAGCGTGCAGTTGGGGGGGCACGCACTTGTTCAGTGTTCAGGCGTGCAGTTGGGGGGCACGCACTTGTTCAGTGTTCAGGCGTGCAGTTGGGGGGCACGCACTTGTTTAGTGTTCAGGCGTGCAGTTGGGGGGGGCACGCACTTGTTCAGGCGTGCAGTTGGGGGGGGGCGCACTTGTTCAGGCATACAGTGGGGGGGGGGAATGCACTTGTTCAGGCGTACAGTTGGGGGGGCGCACTTGTTCAGGCGTACAGTTGGGGGGGGGCGCACTTGTTCAGGCATACAGTTGGGGGGGGGGGAACGCACTTGTTCAGGCATACAGTTGGGGGGGGGGGGGAACGCACTTGTTCAGGCATACAGTTGGGGGGGGGAACGCACTTGTTCAGGCATACAGTTGGGGGGGGGAACGCACTTGTTCAGGCATACAGTTGGGGGGGGGGGGGAACGCACTTGTTCAGGCATACAGTTGGGGGGGGGGGAGAATGCACTTGTTCAGGCGTACAGTTGGGGGGGGGGGAGAACGCACTTGTTCAGGCGTACAGTTGGGGGGGGGGGAGAACGCACTTGTTCAGGCGTACAGTTGGGGGGGGGGGAGAACGCACTTGTTCAGGAGTACAGTTGGGGGGGGGGGAGAACGCACTTGTTCAGGAGTACAGTTGGGGGGGGGGGGGGGGGGGGGGAGGAGAACGCACTTGTTCAGGCGTACAGTTGGGGGGGGGGAGAACGCACTTGTTCAGGCGTACAGTTGGGGGGGGGAACGCACTTGTTCAGGCGTACAGTGGGGGGGGGGAAACGCACTTGTTCAGGCGTACAGTTGGGGGGGGGGGGAACGCACTTGTTCAGGCGTACAGTTGTGGGG